>JADBJO010011756.1:27500-57500 GCA_016801955.1 Conus betulinus
ACCACCTAATAGAAGAAATCCTCAGCTTTCTGTAGATACCAAGATTGTTTCCCTTAGACCGCACAGCTCCATGTGAAAATTGGCGTACAACCGTCGATCCTGGTGGGCGACGCGTCAATGCGAAACACTCAACCCGTCGCCGGCAGGTGATCGACGAGGCGGCAATGAGTTTTAAGTTAATTTAATGTATGATATATAAACCTACAGGAGTGAGAGAGTTGCTTGACATTCTGTCAAAATGGAAATGGGTTTCACTGGGCAAGTGTTGAAATCCCTTATCTTAACACAATTCGTGTACTTCTGGTTACTACTCACAAAACGTCTTGAAACGATGTTAAATGCTTTCATGACATTAAGACGAACTCTCGTCACTAGAGTATCTAATTCTGAATTTACATTTGAAGAATATATCAAGACATCGCCAACAAATCAGCATTTTTTTTTCAAAGACATTCAGAACACTAAACCGTAGAGACTTTCAATAAAGTTAGGAAAAATAGCTTATACATCACACGACCGACCAATGAATTTGCTCTGAATGTTCATTAAATGAATTAGGAGGGTGAACTTCACGACGTATTCAAATGTCCTTTTTTTTTAATAGAGACAAGGTTAAACGGCTGCCAACGTTCGTTATTAACAAAAAAAGTGAACGCACTGCTCTGTTTAACACTGGGTACAGAAGAACTCTTGTGGAGCTGGCTTGATTTCTCTCAAACAAGTCCGAGTAGTTTGTGTGTTTTCTTTATGTGAAAAATTGGTCTCTCAGTGTTTGGAAGTTATGTGATTCAACACTCCTCCTTCTTTCTTTTGATTTTCCAACCATCTGTAGTCTCTCTCTCTCTCTCTCTCTCTCTCTCTCTCTCTCTCTCTCTCTCTCTCTCTCTCTCTCTCTCTCATGTGTGTGTGTGTGTGTGTGTGTGTGTGAGTGTGAGTGAGAGAGAGAGAGAGAGAGAGAGAGAGAGAGAGAGAGTGTGTGTGTGTGTGTGTGTGTGTGTGTGTGTGTGTCGTATTTTGTGTTTTTTCTGTCTTTTTGTCCGTTCATGTGTCCAGGTGTGTGTGTCCAGGTGTGTGTGTGTGTGTGTGTGTGTGTGTGTGTGTGTGTGTGTGTGTGTGTGTGTGTGTGTGTGTGTTTGTGAAACTTTGAAAACCTTTTTTAATTGTCACTAAGCGCCATTAAAGGATTTATGGACACAGGAAGGCGATGATTAAACAACTCATCGTGCAAAGAATAATAAATTGTTCTTTTTACATACAAAAGTCATTATGTAAAGCAGTCATATACATCTTTCGAAGTTCCAACCTGAAGGTCATCATTAGACATCAAAGTACTTATTTTCAATGAGGTAGGGTCGTATATATCCATGTTGTTTATGATACATTATTTAAACGTAGTCCTGATTTTATCGTAACGTTTACAAAGTCTAAAAATGTACCTAGTCTTCTATTATATTGCAAGTTGTACATTTCCTGTCTTCACGTCTAATATGGGAATAACTACCTTTTTCTATTGCGAGGTCATGTGCGCTAATTCTTAATTTACAAAATTCTTTCCTGTAATGTTCATTTGTGCATTTGATGAGGTACGATTCAAGCCTATATTCATTACCGATGTCATGATAAAATTTTAACCTTGGTGCTCTTTATTTGTCTTTTTCCCAAAAAGTGTATATATTCACTTTATAACTTTCCTCTATCGCACAATGCAATCTTTGAGGGTTAAGTGTACTTTGGTTATTCCATACATGTGTCATTCCAATATACTTAAGATCTTCTTTACAGAAGATTTCCATGAAGATGATGGGTCAAGATCTTCGTACGCTTCTCTTAGATATGGGTCTTCCTTTGATTCCATTATATGGATCCAAAACATGACTACTTGACTCATTATTTCTTGACACAAGGGAAATCTTCCAAGGTCAGCTAGTACTGGCACTTTCATTGCACTCTCTCTTCTATCATCCTGGAGCACTCAGTGCCTGGAGAGGCGATTGTCTGTGATTTCATTTCACTCTCTACTTACGTTCAGTATGTCGTCAGCCATGACAGAACTTTGACTGAAGGGGGGAAAGCGCTTTTCGCCTGGGATCTGAACTTTGACTGAAGTGCCTTTTCATAAAGGGGAGGGGGGGGGAATTTTTTTCGTGGAGCAGAGAGTGCGTCTTCACTGCTAGCGTGTTACTCGAAAAAGGAAGTGCTTTTACGCTTGCCTGACATACGTCGAAAAGGGGAGTGTTTTTTTGCGCATGCCTGACATGCGTTAAGACTTTTGTCTTGCCGGAAAATACCGGAATAATCGCACTCCGCCACAAATTCCCTTATGTCCCATAAGAACTTTTGTGGCTGATGCTTCTTGTTAGGTCCCATGGCAATTGATAGCTGTTCTCTTTCATCTTCTCACCCATCTTCACTCACCACCTAATCAACATGCTTTCTCTTTCACGCCTTTCTACTACATGCAACATATGACACAAAGATATTGTATTGCGCTTAGGTCCACTCCATGAGGAGTGAAATTATAATGTCACTCTTTCATATACAAGCATTATACCCGGTGGGTATATAACAGTTACATATAATAGTGAACCTGTAAACCTCAGAATTCCTTTTCTCTTGTAATTTCGTAACTTTACGTCCCATTACTTTAAGTGTTTTCTTTGATCACTTTGTTTTCTGCAAGTGAGGAATTCAACGAATAAATTCAACCTTAGCTTCAAATGTACAATACCTTTTGTTTGTCAGGTATTGGAATTCGACGATTAAACTCTCCATAGCTTCAAAAGGACAATATATTTGTTTGCCCGGTAACTTGATTCAACATTTAAGTCACAACAGTTTCATAAGGACAATACCATTTGTTTGCCAGGTAACGGCTAATAATCCAGTATTTCTTTCGATTTTTCTGACCAGCGCTTTGCGCCGATTTCTTTCCAACACTGCTGAAGGGGTTAAAACATCGATTCCCCTGGCATCTGAACTTTGACTGAAGGGGGGAAAAAGCGCCATGAGACACTCCTTGCTCAATTTTTTGGGCATGAAGTGTTGACCCCCGAGTCATAACCGAAAGGTAGTGGACCTAAGCGCGTTGACTGTCTGAGGATTACGAAATCATAATGAAAATAATAACAATTACTATAGCACCCAACCTAACAACGTAGGCTGCTGGGCGCTTTGCAAGCTTTAACAATTCAACATCTTATAATATGTGTCGAAAACACACACGCACCAAATATTGCGTTCATAGGTCATCAACATAGCTACACCCACACGCGCGTGCCCGCGCACAGCCGTTCGCGCGCACACACACACATCCTCCTCGCGCACACGCGCCTGGAACATACTGTTGCACACAAGGTTATACTATGTAACCAGTGAACAGCTCCTTTGTACACAAGCAAAGTGTACACATGTATAATGTCTTGTGGGGGTTGCCCGTCCTTCTTGTTGCCTTTGCTACGCCCTTGTCCGCCGGTTTTGTCTGTTAGCATCCGCAGGTCCGGGAGCCCCCAGGACCTTGTAGTGCGTCCTGGACTGGGTCCACGATGCTGGTCTGCCAGTCCGCGGCTTGTTGCGCTGGAGGTACCGTGAAGGTCGTCGTGGGTGTGGCTGCCACCTGTTGTGCTGGGTCGGCCATCGTCGATGTGCTGCCTCACTCGTTTTCAGCGCAGGCCTTTGGCGTCGCTGCGGTCTTGTCTTTGGCATCTGTAAAATACCCAATCTTCGGACACGAAAAGGGGCTTACCGTGTGTGTACTTCTATTGCCCTGTGGAATGGAATGGAATGGGATCAATCAACACGGGTCAGAACTGCACGCGTACTGGCCAAAAGTCACAACTAATATCGCGGGATTGTGGAGGAACAGTCCTAGTCGTGGCTAACATCATCACATTGCCGAAAGAACATGCAAACACACAACTGATACAGCCACACTGCTAAAAAAAATTGCTGAGAAGCCTGTACCCTTGTCACGGGTAATGTAGCCGCACTGTTGAGTAGCCTGCAGAGTTATACAGCTGGTCATCATCACCACTGAAATAGCCGAATTGGTGAGAAAAACCTGCAAAAACACATCCTGGGTGGCTGCATTGAGGAAGATTTTCTGAGAAACTCGCAAGACATAGCCACGGCTCACGTAGCCGCATTGCTGGGAAACCAGCAAAGTTTATATATAATATATATAATATATATATATATATATATATATATATATATATATATATATATATATATATTTATAACATGTGGCCGCATTGCTGGAAAACATACAAAAGTACATATATAAACATGCTTAGACACAACTGATGTAGCCGCACTGAGGAAAGATCGTTGAGGGAGACTTGCTGAGAAACCTGCAAAAACCAGTGTCATGGTCACATTGCTGAAAAAAGATGCAAAGTTATATATATATAAATATAAACCTGCCAAACACAGCTGATGTGTACCAGAGAGGAAAAATAGTTGAGACAGTCATGGTTGATGTAGCTGCATTGCTGCAAAATGTGCATTTTCACCGCTGATGTAGCTGCCTTGCGAAAAAAAAAAACAGTCATGCCTTGAGTAGAAAACCTGGATCCTGGCTAATATGGCTGCATTGCTGAGAGACATGGCAGATCACAGCAGATGTAGCTGCATTGAGTGGAAAACATAGGTCACAATTAATACACCCGCATTGCTGATGAACATGCAAGATCACAAAAAAACATAGTCCGTTGAGTGCCTTTAAGCCATCAGCTGACGCCGTAGTAAAAATGTACTTCCAGTGCCTATGGGCCGTCCACTGACGTCATGCATTTGTCTTGAATTTTCATTCGTTACTATTCCTATCAAAGGACTGAAATAGAGTGTACGTAGTAAGCTTTATATGTCTGCAGTATTAAAATGATATGCAAATGACCACATGTGAGGGGAAAGACCATTTTTTCTCATCACTGACTGGATGACCAGCCAGCGCTTTGTCTCGCTTGCAAAGATGGCGGCGCAACCTTCGACGAGCGTAGCGACCAAATCAACGTACTTACACAGCTGAGCGGGCTCTGCTAATCATTTTTGACAAAGATAATAATCTTTTATCAGCGACTCACTCGAGCATGAAGGTGAGATGATGATAGTGATGGAATTGCCGACCACATTCGTCAGTTATTGAGTCGTGCTGTGCGATCTCAAGAGTGTGTTCAGCTGACTGGTTACCAGCGTCGGACGAGCTAGCCTAGTGTGTACTCTGCACTGTGTGCGAGTGGCCAGCGACGTGTTAAGCGGCTGACACACGAGCCTCCCCGCCCGTACGGTTGAGACGAAACGTTTGAACCTGTGCGGTCTGACCAGTCAGTGTCGAACGGACGGAGTGCTTCACGATAGTTTTAAAACGGATGTGAGGTGAAGGTCATTGTGATCCCACTTGCCTTCAAAACGACGACTTTACAATTGAATACAAAGCTTTTTCTCGAATATTCAGATTCTTATAATCTTTTTGAATTGACATTCCAAAGCACATCATGGCCTTGGTACAATTCAATTAATTGTTTGGTCTCTGAATCGGACAGTTTGACCACCTTGCTGGAAGACGCCATTGTTTCCATGAGCCAAGGGTGTCGGCTCAGTGCTGAGCGTTGATTGGTTGGAGGATACTAGCTGTCCGTTTCGAATAGATCACGACGTATCTCGAACGGTCGGGTTGAACTTGATGCCGAAGGCCGTTTGAGACGTACGTTTACTGTGACACACGCTGCGTTTTGGGATCGGGTTCAACCGGTACTTCTTCCGAAGCGTACGGGCAGGGAGGCTCGTGTGTCAGCCGCTTTAGTCAGCGCGAGAGGGGAGCGCGGCTGCTGCTCGCGGCGTGACAGGGGCAGCAGGAATGGTAGGGGAAGAGGAGGAGAGTGAAAGAGAGGGTTGAAGTCCCGCAAGGGGGCGTGGTGGGGGGAGGGGGGGCGTGTGTCGTGGACTGACCTGTCTGCATGAGGTGTGAGCATCTGGATAGACTTCTAGACAGTTTTACTTGCATTTACAGGTGTAGTCTGGATAGACTTCTAGACTGTTTTACTTTCATTTACAGGTGTAGTGTGACAATACAAACTTTATTTTCACTTTTTTTGCTTTGTGTTCTTTTTTTTGGATGTGAAGCTGTAGTGGTAAATACATATGTTTTTGATCGTGCAAAAAAAAAGATCTATCCAAATCTAAATGCCTATATTTTTTTTTAATGATCAAAATTAAAACAAAAGAGCCCAGATTCAAAATCGCCATTCAATTTCCTTCGAAAATCATATATATTTCATTTTTATATCTTTTGTAGTTTCTGAGCTAGAATTTTTTGTTAATTATTACCCCCAAATCATTAGATTTCCCAGGCACTGGGCAAGCCTTTGTTATGTAATATTTTCAGGCAGTGAATGGGTTAATATAGGCACATTGCTGATGAACATGCAAGATCACGGAAAACATAGGTCACAATTAATATAGGCGCATTGCTGATAAGCATGCAAGATCACAGCAAGATTACCGCTGATGTAGCTGCATTGAGAGTGAAAACATAGGTCACGACTAATATAGCCGCATTGCTAAGAAACATGCAAGAGCAGAGCTGATGTAGCTGCATTGAATAGAAAACATGGGTCACGGCGAAATGGAGCCGCATTGCTGAGAAACATGCAAGAGCACAGCTGATGTAGCTGCCTTGAATAGAAACATGGGTCACGATTAATATAGCCGCATGCTGAGAAACATGCAAGAGCACAGCTGATGTAGCTGCCTTGAATAGAAAACATGGGTCACGATTAATATAGCCGCATTGCTGAGAAACATGCAAGAGCACAGCTGATGTAGCTGCATTGAATAGAAAACATGGGTCACGATTAATATAGCCGCATTGCTGATAACATGTAAGATCATAGCTGATGTAGCTGAATTGAGAGGAAAACATAGGTCACGACTAATATAGCCGCATTGCTGAGAAACATGCAAGAGCACACTGCTGATGTAGCTGCATTGAATAGAAAACATGGGTCATGGCTAATGGGGCCGCATTGCTGAGAAACATGCAAGAGCACAGCTGATGTAGCTGCATTGATTAGAAACATGGGTCACGGCTAATGGGGACGCATTGCTGAGAAACATGCAAGAGCACAGCTGATGTAGTAGCTGCATTGAATAGAAAAACATGGGTCACGGCAAATGGAGCCGCATTGCTGAGAAACATGCAAGAGCACAGCTGATGTAGCTGCATCCATAGAAAACAAGGGTCACGGCAAATGGAGCCGCATTGCTGAGAAACATGCAAGAGCACAGCTGATGTAGCTGCATCCAATAGAAAACAAGGGTCACGGCAAATGGAGCCGCATTGCTGAGAAACATGAAACATGCAAGAGCACAGCTGATGTAGCTGCATTGAATAGAAAACATGGGTCACGGCTAATGGGGCTGCATTGCTGAGAAACATGCAAGAGCACAGCTGATGTAGCTGCATTGAATAGAAAACATGGGTCACGGGCTAATGGAGCCGCATTGCCAAGAAACATGCAAGAGCACAGCTGATGTAGCTGCATTGAATAGAAAACATGGGTCATGGCTAATGGAGCCGCATTGCTAAGAAACATGCAAGAGCACAGCTGATGTAGCTGCATTGAGTAGGAAACATAGGTCACGGCTAATATAGCCGCATTGCTGAGTAACATGCAAGATCACAGCTGATGTAGCTGCATTGAGTAGAACATAGAGGGCACGGCTAATAGCGCCGCATTGCTGAGAAACATGCAAGTAATGTAGCTGAATTGTGGAAAACAAGTGGTAGAAATGATGAGAGACATGCAAAACAAAGATAGTTACGGCTAATGTAGTCACATTGCTATGAAACATGCAAAACATAGTTACGGCTAATGTAGTCGCATTGCTATGAAACGTCCAAAGTTTAGGTTGTTGTGCTGCATTGAGGGCCAATAGTCCTAGTTATGGCTGATATTATGGCCGAGTCGCAGCGAAACGTGCACCGTCACAGCTGAAGAGCTGCATTGTAACAGAAACAAGTCAAGGAACAAAACAGGAGGGACCTAAAATAGCTACTCCTGGTAATCTTTAGTGGTAATCTTTACTGATGTAAACGACTGCTGATGAACATGGTAAAAGACAACCAAAATCAAAAGCAACATTCTGCCATGACAGTTGTAAAAGGCACCGATTGTATTTTATTTTTATTTATTATTATTATTATTATTATTATTATTTTATTTGTTGTGTTATTTATTTTTTTTAATTATTATTTTTTATTTATTTATTTATTTATTTATTTATTTATTATTATTATTATTATTATTATTATTATTATTTTTTTTTTTTATTTATTTATTTTAATTTTTTTTTATTTATTTTATTTTTTATTTATTTATTTTTATTTATTTTTTTTTTTTTTTTAAGCCTTAAAGAAGATGGAGCCTGAACAATAATGAGGCAACTGTGTGCCTTCTGCGGGCACCTTAAAAATACCTAGCTTCTATGTCTGGTATTCCGTCATTTATTGATTCCCCTTGGGGGTATGAGAAATGGTGTATAAGACGAAATGTACCTGTCTCTTTCTTGGGCACCAGACCTATCGGTGAAATGGTAAGGTTTGAAAATGGTTTCTCCTTAAATGGGCCTGCTAGTCGTCCTAGTCGACATTCATTGTCTAGTTTACTACTCACTATTTCAGGGTGGTCGTCTGTGGATGCTAAGTTAGTCGTCCTAGTCTACATTCATTGTCTAGTTTACTACTATTTCAGGGTGGTCGTCTGTGGATGCTAAGTTAGGGGCTTCCTTATGGGTTAAAGAGCCCTTGTAACCGACTCGGAAGCCCCATCTGAAACCTTTGCTAAGGAATACTGCTAATTCCCTGTCATACCCTATTAGGTAGCGTTCTAACATTTCATGCTTGACTGGGCTTGGTAGGACTCTACTGTCGCACTTTTCTAAGTGGGTGGGTTGGTTTCCGTCTGTGGTGGGTGGAACCATGCACACATCATAAGCAACACCTCTAAGACCTTGTGTTAATTTGATGTTACGTTTTTTCTGGGTCTAGGCCAAATTCATTTGCCAATCTTTCAAAGCGGTCCAAGTTTGCGTCAATACTTTCTGTATTCTCATTTAATGGATCCAAAGAAAATGACATTGCTGGAATTTGGATGGGTGTTATACAATTCTTGGCCATCAACTATCCACTAAGTACAACAAAAGCAAAGAATCACACGATGTAAATATCAAAATGAATTGATTATAACGATTTTTGGACTAGCCAAAGGAAAAAAAATTTTGAGTGAATTGTATTTAACAATCCAAAGTGTATAATACAATCCCAGACGAGCCCCCACGTCCATGTAAAGTTTTTTTTTTTTTTTTTTTTTTTTTAACCGGAGCACACGATCGCAAAGGGGAGGCGATCGGCCGCGCGTAGAGGTATAAAAATATACAAGCTAAATATACTAGTACCGTGATATCATAAACACAGCACAGTGATATAATAAACGCGCGCAAGGGGCAGGTGAGCGAAGACTCGCGTGTTAGCTATGTGTGATGTGCCTGGGGATCAAGAAATGGTGGGAAACTCGATCACCGGTCCACAGCACCGTCACCGAAAAGTGCTGAGTAACGCTGCGTGAACGAAGTACAAATGCGATCGCAAAGGTAGATCGTGATCGCTATGCACACGTTGAAGAACGATAAATGATGCGATAAATGATGAGCAAAAAAAATGGAAAACGAGAATTGTAGTAGCCAAACCACGTGTAGCACAGTGGGCTTATTAAGCTGAGCCGACGGGGAGAAAGCCCGACCGGCGCAAGGAAGATGGCGGCCGAGACCCGCCACGCGGTCGTCGCCCAAGTAGTGGCGTGAGCGTCGCACAAGTAGTGGCGTGACTGGAAAATAAATAGCAGGAGGGCCTTAAGGACAGAGACGCGCGAGGTCTAGAAAGGCCGAACCAAACAACCTGGCGTGGGGTAATACGCCGATAACCACAAACCGGGTTACGCGGATAACCACGAACCTGGACAACGACGATCGACAAAATAAGTCAAGTGCTAGAAATACTAGCCCACCGATAGCCTCACACGGCAAGTGTAACAAAGGTTTAGCGCAAGCCACAAGTGAATGAGTCAAGAATGCGAACACAAGCAAACTGTACACAAAGGCAAAATTACAGGCGAGAAAGTGCACAAGACTTATCTTGCTTGGGCGACAGGATTTTTTTTCGTGGAGCAGAGAGTGCGTCTTCACTGCTAGCGTGTTACTCGAAAAAGGAAGTGCTTTTACGCTTGCCTGACATACGTCGAAAAGGGGAGTGTTTTTGCGCATGCCTGACATGCGTTAAGACTTTGTCTTGCCGGAAAATACCGGAATAATCGCACTCCGCCACAAATTCCCTTATGTCCCATAAGAACTTTTGTCACTGCAACTTCTGATCTGTCATAAAACCCCTTTTATGTTTGTGATGAATGCCCACCATTTCTAAAAAAGTATTATATTTGCTCAGATTCATTGGCAGATGCAATACATCTGATACCTTTTTTCAAAGCATCTAAGTGGTTCTGCAAACCAGCAGGTGTATCTGCGAAGAGAAACAACATCACCAGCAGACAACATTAAAAACAGCTCAGCAGCTTCCCATTATCTAAAATATCGACTGCAAGTTCGATAATGAAAATTGTAGACAACAGGGGACTGATCAGGCATCCTTGTTTCACCCTACGTGGACAATTGAAATAATCAGAGTAAATACCTTTTTTCGCAAGCACATGCGAGGATAGAATCATACATTCCTGTGCAGCGGTATACCATCTTCTACTCACAACATTATTCCGTTAAATATCCCACAAGACATTTTCTATCACAGATGCAACAGCTTTCTGGAAGTCACCAATGGCGGCATACAATTGTGTCTTTTTTAACAAATGTTTTGGTACCAAGGGATACAATGTAAATATATAGTCTATTGTGCTGTAACCAGATCGAAACCCAGTTTGTTCATCTATTATTTCCTCCTCACTTTTTGCCCAGCCAGTTAATCTTTTATTAAGAATATGAATTTAGATGTTGCTAAAATACTTGTCAGTGCAACACCTCGGTAATTATCTAGATATCCTTTTTGTCAGGAGGGATTATCATGACTTTTGACTATGCCTCAGGAAGGATTCCCTATTGAGCAGCGAGTTAAACAGTGTTACCATGAAATCAATAAGAATTGAAATGGCACATTTGAACATTTCACAAACCACTTTATCTGGTCCAGCTTTTCGCCACATTTGATATGATTTATGCCACTTTTTACTTCATTTCTTGTTATCTCGTTGTTAAACAATTGCTATTCAGTTCATGGATTTTTATTGTCTACCTCCATATATGAGTCACTCAAATTGCTATTTAAACCATAGAATATACTTTAAACAAAAGTGATCATACCACTGCTGTAAGGTTATCTCGTCGTGGATGACTGGTTTGATGCTAATCAATCAAACTGTGGCCAGAACAATCTGGGGTCGTGTGCCGATTTTCTTAACTTGTCTAATGGAATTTCATCTCTCTCATTTCATTGTTGTTGTTTTTTTTTTTCTTTCTTTAACAAGAACTGCTATAAACTATGATCTTTGTTCAATTCTTTTGACTTGGCTCTTTGATATCGTTCCAAGTATTAGTTGAAAACTCATTCTTTTTACCATACTCACTCTCAAACCTGTCATCCCCTTTCTTCTTCTTTTTCCCACAGTTCTCGGCACATAACTGGCAGCAATACACAAAGTATTCACAAACAACTCTGAGCATGTGTTAATATTAATGTAATTGAATTTTGTGGCTCTTTCAGTACACTGCTGAACAGACACACACACACATACACACACACACACACACATACACGCGCACGCGCGCAGAGAGGAGAGAGAGAGAGAGAGAGAGAGAGAGAGAGAGAGAGAGAGAGAGAGAGAGAGAGAGAGGCAGACTGACAGATAGGCAGGCAAACAGGCAGGCAGACATAGGCTGCATAGGCTGCAGGCAGAGCGAGAAGTAGACAGGCAGAGACATGTGAACATACAGAAACATGTGCATATTTTCATTCTTAAGATGAGTGTAAAACTCGAATATCTCGTGAATTATCGAACACGTGAGCATTAGCTTCCAGCCAATTAAGCAAGTCTGCCTCCTTGGTTCTTCTTCGCCTTTCTGCCCAGCTGTTGTACGTATACATGAACGGATTGATGGCAGAGTTTAAAGGAAGCACAAATATAGCTAAGGCAACACTGACTTCCACAGGGATTGGAATATCAGTCAATGCCAGCATCCCACACAGTCCTATGGGAAACCAGCACATAAAGTCAGTCACAGCAATACTGATAAGCCGTCGGGCAACTGTGATATCCTTTGCTAATTTGGAGGTGTTTGTTTTCAAAGAGTTGCTCTGTACAGACCAAAAGATGATGGTCTGACCTGAAGAGATGAGCAAGAATAAAGTAAAGTTAAAGATGACCAATACACCAACAGAGTAGAGTTTTCCTTTAAACTCCTGTCTCGTAACAGGGAGTGGAATGCAGATGCCTGTCTGACTGTAAAACACCCAATGTTTTGTCAATGGAAATAACGGGAATGCAGCTAAAATCCAGCCAACCAACCAGCAACACAGACAAGCCAACGAAGCTGATGTCTTCTCAAACCGTAGAGTACTGAATGGAAAACGAAGAACGATAAACCGATCTATGTGATAAGACAAATAATTAGAGCTGACACTTCACTGGACAGCAGAGACAAAAAACCAGCCACATGGCAGCTCACACTGTTCTTCCACATGTCATCATGATGAAGATATTGACCTCGGTACCTCTCGTCAGCAGCTCCAATTATGGTAATATAAAGTCCCATTAAAAAATCAGCCACTGTAAGATTGATGACAAAAATTCTGACCCAATTACAGAGGTCATACTTCTTACAAAAAAACGTGCACAAAAGCAGAACATGTTACCGCACAGAGACAGACAGGCTGTCAGCCAAAAAACACACGATACGTCAATGACTGCAATAAATCCTCACATGATGAAATTTCATCTTTGGGAGCAAAACAAAATCTGCTGTCGAAGCCATGAGGCAAAACCTCATTGCAACAGAGTTTATAATTTCCTGTATATATGGAAAAACGAATGCTGAAGATGTGTGAAAATGTCAGGTGGAAACACTTTCACTGGGCTGCCGTCCATGTGCAGTTCAGTTAGATGAGGCATGGGGGGAAAACTGCTGAATATCGTGTGAATGGAAGCACACGTTATATTCAGTTTCTTCATACCACGGAAGAGCGAGAATACTTGGGGGTCTAATATTGTGAGCTGGGTATGTGACAGATCTATGGTTATGATTTTGTTCTCTTTGACTGCAGATGTTTGGTACATAAAGAGTGAGGTCAGAGGGTTTTTAGACAGACACAATGTTTGTAGATTTTCCAGATCAAGGAAAGTTGCCAAGTTAACTCGCGTCAGTTGGTTGCCACTGAGGTCAAGAAAATTTTAAGTTCGGTAATGCCATGTTAGGTATGTGCCTTACTGAGCACCAAGCAAAGACAACATAAACAAGATATGCATTGTGGCTGATATCAGACAGCGTCATGCCGGAGCCTGTGGCATCCAGGTAACGGAGCTGAGGGAAAAGTGACACATGGAACGGCTCGCCACACTGAAATGTGTGACCTTGACACTGACAACTCAAAGGACAGGTGTGTTCGCACAGTAATTCATCGTCATGCATGGGACAGTGAGACCATCCGTCACACAAATGATCACTGTCCAAACATATCCTGGAAGCTCTGCATCGAAACAGTCCAGGGCATGTCATGTCCTCACATCCCTCTTCATCATGGTGGTCAACACAATCGTATATTTCATTACATCGTGTGTAGAGAGGCAAACAATCATTGAAGTCACCAGGGCAACGATAGTGGCTACTGGGACAAGACTCGTTTGGATTCATTTTAGTTGAGGTAAACCTATCTATGTTATCAAAATTTATAAGTGCTGGCGACGGAACATATGGCACATGAAACACCGTATATGGGAATCTGCAGTGTACCTCATCTGATTCGTCCCAACAGTTAAATGTGCTTTGACACACACTGGTGTATGGCACGCACTGACCACTGGAACACGTGAATGTGTTCAAACAGGCAGAGGGAATACAGAAAGATTCATCACTGTTATCAGGACACTCCATGACAAAGTTACACACCAGGGCATAGGATAACGTGACCCGTTGATCAGTGCAGGCAAACAAAGAAATCAATGCGTCTTGACGAATTCTGGGGCAGTGTTTTTCACGTTGTCAGGAAACGTACAAGATCTATCAGTCTGACACAACTCTTTATACAAAGAAGGGTCACAGAGGAAAAACATGTATGTCATATGGCCATCAGGACATGTTACCAAATATTGTCGTCTTATTGGCGCGTGTGACATGGAAATTATCTTTGAATGATATGATTTCCAATGACATGTACTCCTATTATCTCTCAATATACACAACTCAGTTTCAGTGTTTGGACGTGGAACTTTATGCTCGTCTACCTGACACACATTGCTCGAATATATCACTCGAACATCTTTTGCAAAAGTATGATGAAGAACTGTTTTGTCTTCAGTGATAAGGCAGAATCTATACATAGACCACAGGGGCATATCACACACAGAGACACCAATGAAATAGTGCGTACTGTCTGTACATGGTGTCAGTCCCAATAGTTGAATCGCATGATTCCAGTCATGCACACTCCTACGAAAGGTCAACGTGCCCCCAACCGAAACGCAATAGTCAATAGCTGATTTGTTGTGGTCTTCTTCTCAATATTTGTGTATTTGCTCACGAACTTCGAAAACCTCAAGCGACCACCACATGACAACCAATTAAAAACGAGAAACTGTTCAAGCTTGAAAGCGTAGGAATCTGGGGGTTTTTTTTTCAAACAGAATAGCAGATATTTCCTACACACACACACACACACACACACACACATGCACGCACCTACACGCACCTACACATACACAAACATGCACACACGCGAAAACAAACGCGTACACACACAAACAAACGCACACACGCACAAGTGTGTGAATCACGCGCACGGGGCGAGCGCGCGCGCAAACACACACACACACACACACACACACACACACACACACACACACACACACACGTACACATAACACACAAACACACACACACACACACACACACACATGCACACACACACACACACACACACACACACACACACACACACACACACAAACACACACACACACACACACACACACACACACACACACACACACACACACACACACACTGACGCGCGCGCGCGCTTGCCAATGCACGCACGTGTACGCACACAAACATGCATAATGTGCCCCAACTAAACCGCAAAAGTCACTACCGGATTTGTTGTGATCTTCTTTCTGAGTATTTGTGTATTTGCTCACGAACTTCGAAAATCTCAAGCGACCACCACATGAAAGACTGTTAAAAACCAAAAACTGTTCAAGTTTGAAAGCGTAGGATGTGGATGTTTTTTTTTCCTTTTCTTTTTCTTTTAAACAGAAATAGCAGAATTTTCCTACATACATCCAAACACACTACACACACACACACACACACACACACACACACACACATGCTTTCAAAATGGCACAAATGGGGTGACGTCCAAATGGCTCAAAAAATGAGGAGGTGGCACTTTGGGTCGCTCTTTGAGCCATACTATGGAGTGTGTTCATCCCCAAGTCAGTAATGTGCAACGGCGGTGAGCTGTTCAAGATGGCGAAGACAAAAGTTTTTCTGTTCTGATATGTTGTAAAAAGTGGGTTGATTATCAAAGCGGGGTGATACTAAAAATAGTTTTGATCTCACACACTCGTAAATATGAGGTGACAAAATATAACTCATACACACGTACGAATGAGGTGACAAAGTATAGCTCATATACACATACAAATGAGGTGACAAAATATAGCTCATACACACATACAAATGAGGTGACGTACAGATATAGCAAAAATGGAGTGACTACTGGATACACTTCATCACAACTAAGTGAATTTAAACGAATAGCTTTAGAGTATGCATATGACACTTGTCCAGTCTTCTTTACGTTGCTTTCTTTCACTACTCATCTTTACAATGGGAAAAATGGCTGGAAAGACTGAACTGATGTTCAAAATTTACTATAGAGCTGCTGATATTTTTTCAAACTGCATTTGCATTTCAGAAATTATTACAGATATTTCTATTCACTTTTCAAATGTGTTAAAAAAAAGGTCCCATAGCCGTTTCCAGCTATAGAGGCAGTCAATTAGATATTCATGTCTAGGGCATGGTATTGGAAGATGGAGTCCATCCCTCCCCGTCCAGTGCTTTTAACCTTCCCGTAACCGAAGTCAGCTACCCATTTTCACCCGAAGCCGAGGATCCGAACTTGTGACCAGTGAATCTGTTCAATTACGAGTCAAGCGTCTGACCCACTTAGCCACAATGGTTCCTTTCAATGTGCGGCATACCTAAAAATCTATCACAGTTCAGTTTAGTAAAGAAGGTGTTCGAAATATTTAACTTTTCCATATGAGACTATTTGCCGAGTGCACTGCATGATATCAAAAGGTTAAAGGTCCCATAGCCATGTCTGGCTGCTCGGGCAGGGAATTAACCATTCACCGTGTCTAGGCATGGTATTGGAAGGCGTAGGCCATCCCACTCCTTCCACCGATTTAACCGCCCCTTAACCGGTCAGGTAACCACTTACACTTGGATGGAGTGCGGACGATTGGAAAGTGTCTCTCCCAAGGACAAAAGTTGGGCCAGAAATTTGAACTTGTGAGCAGTGAATCCGTTTTATTACGAGTCAAGCGTCTAACCAACCCAAACGGCGGCTCCATAAGAGCAGCTCTAGTGAATTTGGTATGCAGATAACCTTGCTTACAAGTTAAGATTACCATCACCATTTTCTTCAGAAGAGGTCAACTATGGCCAGTGGTATGGAAGACATAAGCACATCGCATGCAAGCTTGCAAAGGCAAAAATGGGAGTGGCACAGTACCATAGTTGTGTACTTTCCCCTGGGAGCGCTGCCCAAATTCCAAGCTGAGAAATAATCATATTCCTCTGTGACTATAAGGTATTCCTCCTTCAATAAATCTATCGGAATTTAGCTGACACAGAATGCGTTCAGAATATTTGTGTTCACTTTTCAATATGAACATACTAATAAATCTGTACTTTTTTCAGTTGGCATGATGATGGGTTGGTAATATTGTGTAGATTTACAAATGGTTGAACCGATGCGCCAGTTAATCATGTGTGATGTTGACTGACACATGTAAGTTGGGCAAACTGATACCTTTATATTCATCATAGGGATTCTATTTTCATCTCTTCGGTAACTGACACCTTAAATGATGTGTTTAAGTCACTGTTGAGATAGAGAACAAGACAGGGATACAGCGGCAGAGAGCCGGAGAGAGGCAGAAGTAGACATAGAGGAGAGTCATCATCATTATTCTCCTTCACTTGTGTCGACCATGGGAGCCGCCGTTTTTAAAAGTCACAAATCTCCAAGTCTCAATAGTTAGACACCTGTAGGCGATTTCCTGAATCCACAAATCACAGACATCAGCGATGTTGTTGAAGAAGGAGGTGTGTCGTTGTCCCTTTCTGTTCTTTTCTTCAATTTTCCCCAACAGGGCAGTCGACATCAAACCTGTCTTTGTGTTTCTGATCACATGGCCTACATGTTTCAGTCTTCTTCTGTTGACCTCTGTCAGCAGCAGTTAGCACTTAAACGTTCAGTTCTTTTAATATGCTGTAGTTTGTTCTTCTGTCTGTCCATAAGTCGTCTGTAGAACCGCATTTCTACTACATTGTTTATTTTTTCTTTTCCTTTCCATCCTTTCCGAGTATCACGATTTCACAGCTATACGTTAAAATCAGCCAAATCAGAATTTTCAAGATTCTTAGTTTCAAGCTCTGTCCTTCCAGATGTTGTTTTACTGAACCATTGTTTGTTTTGCCATGCCCAATTCATGTGTTCACGTTTTTGGAACAGCAGCCATCATTTGATTTTACAGATCCAAGGTACTTGAAAGGTTGGACATATTCTGAGTTGGTTTTGTTTATTGGAATCTTTGGTGTTCTTGGCACTCTTTCCCTACATGCATGACTTTAGTTTTTCCGGCATTCAGTTCAGGTCCTGCCGTGCAAACTGCTGCATCTACATGACAGAGAATTCTTTTCATGCTTGTGATGTTTCTTGTTGTTCATGCAGAGTTGTCTGCCTATCTCAGGCTGGTGAGGTTTCTTCCTCTGATCTTTATTCCCATCTCGAGGGGAGTCAGAGAGCTATAGACAGGGAAGCCAAGAGGAAGACATGGAGATGGAAGACAGTATGGCGATGGAGATGGAAGACAGTATGACAGTATGGCGGAATCAGAGAGCCAGAGACAATGGGGCAAAGACACACAGAAACTATCACAAGAGAAAAAAATAAAATGAAATAGCAACAGAGACAACCAGAACAGTAGAGACAAAGATGCTCCAAGTGAACAATGGACAAATCAAAAAGTCAGTGCAACGCATAATGAAATTAAAACAAATCTTTTATTCTTTTCACAATCAGAGAAAATAGCATCCTTTATGTCACATCTATGAACAAAATCTGGGCGAGAATATCCCATTACACTGCATATCCCTGATGTTTCGAGAGTTTTCTTTTCTCAAAATTATTCTCCGAACAAACCTATCAAGGGCAAACCAATACCAAAGACTAGCCTTGTCAAAGAAGGTGGGAAAGGGGGAAACAGTTACTTTACAATACAATCCGGACCATACCTGGACTTGAAAACAAAATGGTAACTCGGGAAACAAAACGCTCCTGGTAAAATAAGATGAAGTTAATGTACTTATATGAAAACAGGGAAGCACCATGTCTAGTAGCATAAAGTGAGGTTAATTACTCATTAAGAGTAAAGTTCAAAACGTACACATGCTAAAGAGATGAGAACACATGAGATAAGTTGTGTTCTATTACTTACATTAAATGACAGTAATATGCAGTTACTCTATTGTTTTAAATACTTCTCTTGGCAATTAAATCACATTCATACAGACACATTTCAGCCTCATCATTTTCATATCCCCTCATGTTATCGTGATGAGTGTGCTATGATTAGCTCATTTGCACTTTAAACAAAACACACAGACCTATTTGAAACAAACCTGAAAATAAACATATCCACTGAGTAAGACACAATTTTTTGAATTTGACATAATTAGTAATATCAGTGAAATTAAACATAGATAGTGATATCAGTTTTACTGACATTACTGTTCCCAAGATTGATTCAGTGTAGGGCATGTGTACGCAAGGAGATCACAGCATCCCCATCTCAATGAAATGGGGTGATTTGAAAAATTGACTGAAATGTGTTTATGTGTGTCAATATAGTTTAATATTATATTTATGTGTCCATTTATCTATGTTTCTATCTATCTGTATAGGTGCTGTTGGATTCTTTTTTGAACCCTTGGTAGTGAGAACACCATGGTTTTATGGACTGTGGTGGGTCTCTATTTGACACCAAGAGCACAGACACAATCAGCCGTGTCTCCCTGATGAGTCTGACCCAGCAGACGAGAGGCCTAGGAGCAGGCAATACAAAATAGATCTGCCTTCGAGAGGGATTACGATGGTTCCCTCAGGCAGCTAGTGAAGGGATTCTCATACTTTTAATATATTCCCCCCCATTTTCATCATCTTCAATTTCTTTTTTTTTTTCTGAAAGTTCAAATCTTTGCCAAGTCATTACTATAATGTCTGAAGAATTGTTAGCCTGCACTTGTTTTTCCCCCACTACTTAATTGTTCAGCATTATATTGTTTGGTCAAGCAGTGGGAGATTGCATCTCTTAAGAGATCCAAGTAAAGGTTGTTCTGCACAATTCTTAGCCACTGACAATGCTTGGGTTATTGAACAGCAGCAGAGCTGACCACTCACACTGTTCCATATCTTGTGATCTCTCTTGCATCGTTGAATGGATCCTCAAGCATAGGCTAAAAGATTGTCCCCTATACTTTATACTGTTTGCATAATGCTTTTACTTTTTCAGCACTTTTTTTTTCCTCTCCACACAATCGTTTAGTTCCATTTACTACCCTTCACTGGCTGCTTTGGGGGTGCTGCTGGATTCTTTTTTGAACCCTTGGTGGTGAGAACACCACGGTTTTATGGACTGTGGTGGGTCTCTATTTGACACCAAGAGCACAGACACAATCAGCCGTGTTTCTCTGATGAGTCCGACCCAGCGGACGAAAGGCCTAGGAGCAGGCAATACAAAATAGATCTGCCTTCGAGAGGGATTACGATGGTTCCCTCAGGCAGCTAGTGAAGGGATTCTCATATTTTTAATATATTCCCCCATTTTCATCATCTTCAATTTTCTTTTCTTTTTTTTTTCTAAATGTTCAAATCTTTGCCAAGTCTTTACTATAATGACTGAAGAATTGTTAGCCTGCACTTGTTTTCCCCCCCACTACTTAATTGTTCATATATATATATATATATATATATATATATATATATATATATATATATATATATATATCGGTGTTACCTGATCATCACACAGATTTCTCTGTGTGAAATTCTGGCTGCTCTACACAGGGAGAGTGTGTCGAAATAGCAGAGTGCCATCCTTTTTTTTTTCCATCCCCCCCCCCCCCCCCCCCCCCCCCCTTATTCTTGTGTATGTATTTTCATAATAAAAGAGGGTTTTTCTACAGAATTTCTCTGGGGACAACTCTTGTTGCTGTACTGTTACATGTGCTGAGTACATGTATGCTGTGCATGGGACCTCGGTTTATTGTCTCATCTGAAAAACTAGTTCCGAGACCACACCCAAATGTGCTAGTGGTCCTGGGGAAAAAAAAAAAAACTCCCTGCCCTGTACAACGTGGGAGAATGCACTCCAAAGAAGTCTCACTTGGAATGACATTTGGCACATGGCCCCTTTCGGGATCAGTTTCATTCTCAGATCTGCATATAACCTTCTGCCCTCCAATGCAAATCTGGGGAAGTGGGGGAAAACAGACGATCCTTCATGCCCCCTCTGCCATGAAAAACAAACAGTGGAGCATGTCCTAAGCTCATGTAAAGTAGCCCTGGCTCAAGGAAGGTACACATGGAGGCACAACCAAGTGCTCAAAGATATTGTGCAAGTAGTCTGGGCTAGTACCAACACCACAAAAGGGTACATCAGGACTCCAAAGGCACCTGCAACATTCTTCACGGCAGGAGCAGCGAATCATGGCCAAAAACACAGTGCCACTCGGAATATGCGGGCAGAGTCTGCTGGACGGAGCAGATGACTAGGAGTGCACTGCAGATCTCCCAGAATGGAAGAGTCACCCAGAGATCATCAGCAAGAGTGGCATGAGACAGACATAGTAGTCCACTCTCAGTCAACCAAGCAGCTGATCATGATCGAGCTCACGGTGCCATATGAGAACAGAATGGAGGCAGCTCAAATATACAAGACTGAAAAGTATGCTGATCTGGCAAACAGCCTGAGGAGAGAAGGCTATCAGGTCAAAGTCCTCACTGCAGAAATTGGAGCCAGGGGGTTTGTAGAACGTCTGCATACAGCCTCATGAAACAGCTCTCAGCTGCAGGGAGGAAAAAAACCAGAGCCCTGAAAGCAGTGGCAGAAGCAGCAGAGAGGTGTTCAAGCTGGATCTGGTCAAGGAGGAACAAAAGTGAACTTCATAAGCTTAACTTTCCTACAAATATCAGGTGTCCCAGTGGCTCAGTGGTTAGTGCGCGAGTCATTAAGTGGAAAATGAGCATGTCCAGAGGGGCATGGGTTCGAATCCCAGCCATGGCTTGTCCCAAAATGGGAGGGGAAAAAAGGGGCAGCAGAGGGACATCCAGAGTCCTGAGCCGGGTTTGGCCCAACCCCATAGAGTGTCAGGAGATAAGGGCCGAAACACTTGCTTGAAGGGGGTTTTCCTTCTGAGGACTCTCTGCTGCCACGCTCTCCACGAGGTTTCTTTCTACTCCTAGTGGTTCCAGGAAAAAAAAAAAAAAAAACTCCCTGCCCTGTACAGGGTTCAAGCCTAGGACTTTTTTTGTTTCTTTGGCAGGCATACTACCCCAAAGCCACCGAATGCAACAAGAACAAACGATACATTTCTTATATGGATTAAACAACACATGAATAATCTCAGTATTTGAAATTTCCACATCTAGCTCTAATTCAAAAAGGCATGATTTTGGTGTTGAAATTAACATCATTTTATGATTCGGTAAAGATAACACAAAACTGTATCTACAACATTTCAGACAGTAATAAAAAAAAAAAAAACGAACAGTGAATAAACAGTGAAATATACCTATTATCTTCAAAGATACATGTATGAACAACAGAGAGAGAGAGAGAGAGAGAGAGAGAGAGAGAGAGAGAGAGAGAGAGAGAGAGAAGGCTACCGAAACCAAACAATGCAAAAGAAGATAGAGAAAGAGAGAGAGAGAGACCGTCATTAATAATAACATAATGCGAATGCGTATGCGAATGCGAATGTTTATTCAGATTTTAGGCCTAGGCCCCTATCTGAAGGGGATGGTCGTTCACCGACTCATATGATCTCACCCACACACATGCATATACATACATAACATGCAATTTAGACACTGGTCATAAAGGATTTGTCATGCACTAAACAAACATAAAGTAAAGCATAAAGAAACAAAACAAAACAACAACAAAAAAAAAACACACACACAAAAATGTCAGTGGTATGTGGTCCATCCATAGCACTTTTATGTTGAAACAGTACACTAACGTTTTAAAGCTTTATAAGCAAATAGTGGTACATTAGATAACACACTCTCATTTCTACATGCAATAAGTAGATTAACTCTGAACTGGCATGGGTCATTATAATACTAGGGCTGAATATATCTCATCCTCAAATCATGAAGAACAGGGGGCAACAAAGAATAATATGAATGGCATCTTCCTTACAAACATGACACAAGTGACACCCGATGATTCTTTGTTTAAAGCATTTGATAAAGGCTGCAATATTTTCGACACCTTGGTTGTCCCATACAAAAGCAAAACCATAAGAATATAGACACTTACGAACATTTGTGGCCCAAGTCTTCTTTCCATTAATATTGTCACACACCCATGTTTGTGCACATCCACACTTGCACTCACAAACACAGTATGCTTACTCCGTACGCAACGCACAATCACTCCATTCACCCAAAGGAGCACTATCACCACAAAATTAAGTTTTCTATAAAACGCTCCCTTTACTCAATAATAAAGAAAAGGGTCTTAAATCTTCTTTTCACTTCAGTGCGTTTTCCAACAATTATTTCTTCTCCTCACAAGATATTTCCACACATATAAACAATAATACAATATTCAAAGTTTTATCAAGAATCAAAACACACACACATATTACACTATCAGTTCCTTATATTAAATAATTGCAGTAAAGACAAGTCATCTTCTTGACTTGTCGAGGAGCTTTCGTGCACTGGGCTGTACCACCTCTGGATCATCACAGTCTGGATCCTCACTAGACTGGTACACCTTAGTCGGGAACACCACTGGACGCCGAGGGATTCTGTAACGAAACCCTAGGTCCAGGGTTAACCTCTAAAATGAATTTTATTTATTTTTTCTCTTTCTCTCTTTTATTATTCATAGCTCCTTTTTAACTCCTTTCACATTCACTCCAAAATCAAAATAGAATACTCACACGAGTCTTGTTCCCAACTTATTTCTACCTACAGTTGGGGTACAGAAAGAAATCTTTATACAACAATATATTTCATTTATTTATTTTTTCAATTCTTCTTTTTTTTCGCGTTCGCGTTCAACGTTCATCTTTCTCTTTTTCCCAAATAGCACAATATCCTCAAATCTTTATACTCATCAAACTTCTGTTATCATTACAATTACACCTTTAATGTAATTGCTTTTAACCACCAGTTTACAACCCCAACTGGTACTCACCTTCTAGGGAATAAGCAACAAGCCTACCCTAGTAGACTTCCAGTCTACATCTACACTCTAAACTTAGTGAAACTTTGCCACGCCAGGCATCTTACACCCACCAAGGGTTAAGCACACCCAAACCAGGGTTGCATCAGACAAACCAGTCCAACCATGTAGCACACCCAACCCAGGGTTGCACAGGACAATCCTCGTCCTAACAATATTAAAACCCAGGAGGGTTACAATAGGACATCCTCCTATGTCCGTGTCCAGAGCACCTCTGAAGTAACAATAATTTTCCACCCTTCCTCACATTGGGTGAACACACTTCACAATCCACTCAGCGTCCCACTCTTCCACATCACTTGTGGTTGCACTCCATGAATACAAAAAAGCATCAAAACCGTAGGTTCCATTCCACAATCGCAAAATTACAAAATCTCTTAACACTCTTTTCTTTGACATGAAACTTCTCCATTCACATAACACTTTTCCCATTCGCATGACAAATATCAAGATCATATAACACTTTATACGCTTTAAATGGTAACTTGTAATTTTCCATCCTTGTCAGTTTTAACCAATAACTGATGCATTTAACATGAGAGTTTAAAACAGATAGGATATCTCCCCATTTCTCCATATACAAAATCATTAAGAGTACGACTGTCGACGTTCAAAAAGCGTTTCATGGCAAACAAATGCAGCTTTTCAATAACATTGCTGCTTTCGAATGCCCATATTTCAGCCCCATATTGTAAACTTGATTCAACTTGTTAATCAAATAACTTTTTAAATATATTAAACGAACTACAGTCAAGCTTATACATTCATCATCATCATCATTTTGCCCATCGCTCCAAGTGGAGCATAGGCCATTGACGACCCTTCGCCATCGCACTCTGTTCTGGGCTGTTCTGGTCATTCCAGTCCAGTTGGTCCCTTGTTGTTTCAACTGTGCCTCAGTGTCTCGCCTCCAGCTGTTACGAGGCCGGCCTCTCTTTCTCTTTCTCAGCAGGTTCCGGGTCAGGGTGTGCTGTATGGTGCTGGATGCTGGCTTCCTGAGGGTGTGTCCGATCCAGCCCCCTTTCTTCGCAGTATCTGCTTGGCCACTGGTTCCTGTCCCACACGCTCCCACATATCTTCGTTTCAGATCTTGTCCTGCCATCAGATATTGTAAATGCGCTTCAGGCAGGTGTTGAAGAATGTCTGAATCTTTTGTTGTATCGTCTGTGTTGTCCGCCATGTCTTGCATCCGTAGAGCAGAACTGATTTCACATTGGAGTTGAAGATGCGGAGTTTGGTTCTTAGGCTGATTCCTCCAGATGCTCAGATGTTCTCGAGCATGACGAAAGCTGCTCTTGCCTTGTCGATTCTGGCTGTGACGTCTCGGTCCCTGCCTCCCTGTTGGTCAACCACGCTTCCCAGGAAGACGAAAGACTCCACCTCCCTGATAGACTCTCTACCGACTGTGACTGATGTGTTGGCAGTGGTGTTGATTTTCATCAGCTCGGTCTTCTCCCTGTTAATCTTGAGTCCTATCCTGGCCGATGTGGTCTCCAAGCGAGTGGTCTTCTCCTGCATCTGGTTGTGGCTGTGTCACAGGAGTGCCAGGTTGTCAGCAAAGTCAAGGTCGCCGATCTGCATCCAGAGGTGTCCACTGTATACCGTTGTTCCTGCCTGTTGTAGTGGTCTTCATGATCCAGTCAATGACCAGGAGGAAGAGGAACAGCGACAGCAGGCACCCCTGTCGAACTCCGGTTTTCACCTCAAAACTTTCAGCTGGCCAACGTGGGCAATCCTGCAGTTCTGTCCTGGTAGGTGCACCGGATGAGGGAGATGATCTTCTCGGGGACTCTGTAATGCTGACTGCTCCACGATGATGTGCAGGCTGGCGATCTGGTCAGCACATGATTTGTACCGCCGGAAGCCTGCCTGCTGGTCTCGGAGCTTGGGCTCGACAGCCTCTTTCATTCTCTCCAGTAGAAGCCTGTTGAGAACCTTGCCTGACGTTGACAGGAGCAGAATAGACATTACCTTAAGTATAATTAGAACAGCTCTTTTTGCTCTGTTAAATATATCTCGACATGCATAGGTAAAACTCAACCTGGTTGAAAAGAATATACCCAGATACTTACACGTGTTTACTACTTTTACTGGCTCATTTCTATACATCCATTGTTCATGTCTAGCCAGATACCCACCCTTGCGAAAAACAATGATATTTGTTTTTTTTTCCATATTCACTTTTAGCTCCAGTCTCATTGCAGCTGCATACAAGTTATTCAACTGTCTTTGTAGACCAACAACTGATATTGATAACAAGATAACATCATCTGCAAAGAATAATATGACCAATTCTGTCAAATCAAAGGACACACCATGTTTGCCATTTTCTATAATTTCTAGTGCAAGTTCGTTGACGAACAACAAAAAACGAATCGGGCTGCAAACACCACCTTGCTTTACTCCCCTTGCGCAATTCACAACTTCTGATAATTTACCCCCACTTCTTATCCTAGCCTTTACATCTCTATGCATACATCTCTATTATACATCTGTATAATTTACCACTGACTCTATTTTTTAGCAACACAGGCAATAGCAAATTTCTAGAAATGGAGTCGAAAGCTTTCTCGAAATCTACAAATGCAACATACAACTTTTGATTCTTTGCAAACTGTTTCTGAATGGCAGCTAGCAATGTAAATGCATGATCTATCGTACAGTGGTCCTTCTTGAAGCCTGCTTGATGTTCCCCAGTTATGTTATTTAAATGTATCCACTCTGGTAACCTGCTGTTGACTATTGAGCTATATAACTTGCTACTTATATTACACAGTGATATACCTCTGTAGTTGTTCATTTTATTGACATCGCCTTTTCTTAAATAGTAATATAATAGTTGACTCAGTCCAGTCATCTGGGTAGATGCCATTTTTGAATAAATGGTTAAATAATTTTACTAAAAACATTAACACTGGCTCTCCTGCGCGTTTTTAAAAAAACTCTCCAATTAAATCATCAGGTCCAGCCGATTTACCATTCTTCAGCTTTCTAACTGCTATCATTACCTCAACCCTAGATGTTGGTCTGTCATATATCTCATCACTATCCTCTACTGTATCACCATCTGGGAAATCATGTGTTTCTCTAATAATATCTGAAAATGTCCAAAACACTGATCAATGGATATGCTATTTTGTGGTTGTGTGTGTGTGTGTATGTTTTTTTTTTGTTTTTTTTATGAGAGAATTTCTTAACCAGTTCCCAAAATGAACTCAACAAAATCTGCATCCTCAAGTTTTGAAAGCAATCCACACACATTCCAATGAAGAAGAGGCATTCAATCCAAACATGTACCCACATTTACAGAACTCGTTGAACTAAACGTATCATCCATGTCAGCTCCATTCTCATCCAGTTGATTTTTGTTATCCTCTTCTTCAATTTCACATGCCAAATAGTCATTACCCCCTCTCCCTTCCCGTGTCATGTCGCTCCTACTCCCATTTTCTCCCCCTGTCTTATCCTCCCTATTCCCGTTACCTTTCCTTTTCATGTCATCACTGCACCCTAGCCTTTCCATTATCCTATCTTCAGCACACTCCCCCTCTGCCTACAATATCTAATGCCCTCAGAACATCTTTCTCATATACAGTATTGGACATATTATCTACAGGCATATACATAACATCGCCATCAACTGAGTATTTCACATAATCTTCCTTTGTCGTCAAACAGTCATCCTTCATCAAATCATGTTTACCTGCATTAGAAGCAATGGTTAAACAAAAAGGGAAATCTGTGCTTTCTTCTGACACCATTACATCATTTTCAAAACCTTCATCTCTACAATCAATCACACTCGCTTCCTCATCCATGCGAATCGTGTCACGAGCGTCACACGCTTGTGTCATAAACACGGAGAAATAAAGTGCATGCTAGACACGAGATGAAACGGTTTTACTCTCTGCTGCGTGTCTCACATGCTTATTTGACAACACATATGTTGGACTGTCACCGGCAAGATCAGCACACAACCCATCCTTCCCCTCCCCACGAACCACTTCACTGTCACACAAAACAGGTTGGCTGGTTGGTCGATTTCCAGTCCCTGAACAAGTTGCAGCCAGTGTCACCTTAAACTGTTTCTCTGCTGTAAAATGCCCTGCTAGGTTAGATATTGCGCTAGTTGCACAGGTCCGGTCAGAATCTTAGGTGAATAATTTCAGTTTCTCATCAGTGTCAAGTATATATTTTTTTCCTTCAAGTATATATTTTTTCCTTCAATCACTAAGTGATCGAAAAGCATGGTGACTTTCTTACCTTGCTCTCTGGCTGACTTAAGAAAAGGTGTTAGTTTCCTCCTTGTTTCCCTGACTCTCCAGGAGAAATCTTCGCCGATGAATATATCAGATCCTTTTAATTTTCGCTTTTCTTTGAGAATTGTGTCTCTTTATCCTTGTAGAATGTACATCTTGCAACAATGGGAGATTTATCACTTGTGTTTAATCTATGTACCTTATCAAAATGAATTGTATCTGATAATTCTAATTTGTCCGTTATCATGTCGATGATCAGATCCTCACAGTTTTGCCATGTTTCTTTTTTTCTCCTAGGAATACCATAGATAATCAAGTTATTCCTTTTTGAACGACCTTCTAAATCGTCTGTCTTTTTCTTCAGATTGTCTATCTTCTGCTTTAAGGTCTTGTTTTCTTCTTTCAAAAGTTCATTTTCTGTTCTTAGATTGTCAGTAGCATTCTTTATGTCGCGAAGTTCTTTCTTTCAATCGGAATATGACTCTTTCAGTTCTGGATGCCGGTGATGCCACGCTTGTCAGATCGGCACTTTTTCTTCTGTGAGACGTGTTGCAGAGAGCTGTGCTTGTGACCAATTTTGTCTGTTTTTCCAACCTTCCGATACAACTAAATGCCTAATGTTTTGGTTAATTTAGGGTTGCCTGAGGATTATGTGAAGTCAATTTGTGTCTGTGTGTGTTTTATAACGGATTCAGATTCTTTAAAGTGTAGTTTAGTGTGTACAGTTTGAGGTAAGTGACTCATCAGTTTTCCTACAATGGCGTCTCAGCAGTCAGCGGTAAGTGAGCACCACGATTACAGTGTGCACTGTGCCAGACTGAATTCTGTGTGTCGAGTTTGTGGAGAACGCGTGTTAAGAAAGGAGAAAGATAGACAGTTTAGTGTGAAATTATGTAAAAAACTATGCCACAGAACTCTCACGTTGTTACAATTTAGACATTTTGAATGATGAAGAGGGCAAGCAGTCTACAGCCATTTGTATGAAATGTTACAAAAAAACTCATGGGGCTGAAACACGCTAGCAACCTGTCCGACTTCAAAACTACGATCGAAACGTGTTGCACTTGATATTCAGAAAATGTCGGAAATCTGGACAACTTTCGATCCAGAGCTGTCAATCAGTCAGTGCAAAGCATGCATGCAGTCACTTTGAATCAAAAACTAAAGCCGGTCGTCCCCTAAAACCGAGAGTAGTAGGGGCCGTGAAAAGACCCGCACAACAAAACTTGTGGTCCGGCCGACTTGCTAGTTGACGAAAGTGTGTCAACGTCATTCTGTCAGTCTACGTCAACCCCAGTTAAAAAAACCCAAAACACTCTGCACACAGACATCACCAATCACACCGAAAACGCCGCAAGTCAGTGATGTAGCTCTATCGCCTTTCCGACATCGGAAAAATAAAATGATCTTTTTAGACTCGGATGATGAGGATATTGATAAAACCACTCACTGATGAAGAAGAAAAATTACTGACACGTTTGGTACGCAGGAAGCTGCGACAGTCAAGTGACCATTTAACAGTTAGGTGCAAAACAAGGGGTCAGCCAATTGTGTTGAAAAGGATCAGACAGCCCCGTAAATCTTCTGCTTTGGCATCATCTCCTCTGAGAAAGAAAAGATCTCACATGATA
>JADBJO010011757.1:2500-10000 GCA_016801955.1 Conus betulinus
TACTGCTGCTGCTGCTACTGCTGCTGAGAACATTGCTGATGATTGTGTCCATACAGCTGCATCTACTGGTGCCTGTATTGAGGTCAAATGTGACAGAAGACGCTACCGCTATTGGTCTCGCTGTCGCGAAACTTGATCATCGTCATTCTTGTCTTCATCTCCGTCATTATGGTCATTTTCGTGGTCATCATCATCATCATCATCATCATCATCATCATTATCGTCATCACAATCATCATCATCATCATCACCATTATCATTATCGTCATCATCATCATCATCATTATCATTATCGTCATCATTATCATCATCATCATTAACATCATCGTCATCACACTGTTGATACCACAGATTCTTAATGACCTCACCTTCCAGTCCACCATAGGCGTCAATAATGGTCTGGTCGATGGTCATTTCTATGCCTGGCTCCTCCGTAGCATTATCGCTTTGGTGGTCTTCCTTTTGCGCCTAGTTCATCAGACAGAGACCAACGTTGACACGATGTCATGATTCCAAGAATGCTATGAAGTATAATACTAACACACCCAATACTGATATATTTGTCTTATTATTCTCGTTTCTAATTCTTACCTGGTTGAACATTGCCTGTTATGGGTGAGATATGACGCATAGAGAAATTTGGAATCTTGATAAGTTTGAAAGCAAACTTTACGATGAACTGCGAAAAAAAGAAGTGAGAACACTTATTTCTTTTACTAACAGAAAGGTAACTGATGTATACTCTGAAAAACAAACAGCCCCTTTCCTGTGACCACTTTCACCCCCACCCACCCCCTCCTCCCGCAAAAAAAGGCCCGGTAATTTTCAGATAGAAGGTTTGAAGCCAACCACACCGTTTTGGTCTCAGATGTCCGACTGGCAGTGACCCAGAGATCCTTACGAGCTGACGGGCTTACAGCATTGTCTCCTGGCTCAACTGCACTCTTGGCTGTCTTTCTCACACGGGAAGCAGGTACTAGATGGCAGAGGGCCACGCCATCCACTGATATACCCATCTATTTGTAGCAAGGAGTAGCAGCAGATTGTACTCCTGGCAGCGCCAGAATGTTTCTGGGAGACGGGCCAGAATATTTTTATCGATAACTTCTCTAAAGCCCTTGAGACCCTGATAAGTTATTTTCCTAGCGACAGATGACCAGACCCTTAATGTATGAGAACAGCTATGATAACTTCATAGGACTCCATGACACGAGGAAAAAAAATAAACATGGGATCTTTGGGCTGGCTCTCCATCTTGGATTTCTCCACCTTGCATGTATGAGGAAGAAAAATGTTCCAACAGGTTCACTGAAGTACAGAGAGCATGATAAATCCATACCACCAACCTGATTACGACCGGAAGTCAACACCGAATTGAAAGTAATGAACACGTTAAATACCCATGAGTATGCTGTACCGAGTCATCCACTGTGTGTGCAATAAAGATTCACAGGACAAAAAGGGCTGTATGAAGTCCCTGATGATGAAGTGCAACGCATACTTCCAGCATTAACGACGTTGGAAACCCAGTGCTGCCATTCAAACTTAAGTGTGGAGGACATCCACACTTATGATTCAGACAGGGCATGTGTACATGCTGTCGATGACGAACGTCAGAAACTCAATATGTCACCTGCAAGAGTAAAATAGGAATATGTAAAATTCGATGAAAAAGCATGGTTCTCAGACTGGATGCGTTGATACGATAGCACACTGGAGCTCAGAACCCCCGCTTGGCGATGGTGTGTGTGGGATCTGTATGGATGCCCTTTGAGGGAAAACAATGCGTTCAAGCAGACTTCTTCTAGAATTCAGTCACCAGCTGTAGAAGGTGAAATCTAGGTCAGGAAGGAGGTAAAATCCAGGACAGGAAGGAGAATCTAAACAAAAGCTGATGAAGGCTGCCTAAGACGTTGAGAAGAAAGGAGATAGAGAAGCTCTGGGATGACGTGGAAACACAACACAATGCCCTCAGCAAAGCAGGCCCAGCACAAATGAGATATCTAAAAACGTAGAAGACCCAAGATTACTTCTTCAGAAACTCTTTCTAGTTCTAGAGGAATCTGTTCGAGCAGCATAAGCCAGGGAATTTTACAGTGAACAAAGAAATTCTTGAGCGTTATCTCAACGAAACATTCTGACTCTCAGAGCAAAGCACCATTTTGTAATCTTGTTGGTGTGGCGTTCAGGCCATGGCTGTTCCCTGACAAGCAACTGACATTGACCGAGGTAAAGAAAGTGCTAAAAAAAAAAGCCAGAGCCGAATCATCAACTGGTCCTCGTCGAATATCATGTGCATAAAACGACAACAACAAGAACAACAACAAAAACAGACGTTCTTGAGATTATCTCCATTAACTCCACGTACCCGCCAAAACCATGTGACAGCAGGCTGAGTTCTAGGACAAATAATGACCTGAGCTACAACATTCCCACCTGATGACACGGTACAGGCAGATGACTTTTTTTATTTCCAAGGACCATACAAGAATGGAAGTGTTGCCCCAAGTGGCTGTGACGGACGAGTCACTGGCCTGCTTCAAGTCCAGGCTGGCCTCCCATCTCTAGAACCTGAAACAACCATCCTGCCCCCTCCCCCTTCCCCACCCCCCCAACCCTCCCTTCTTACCCTTCTCCTGACCACTATTCCCTACAATCCCCCCTCCCCCCTGCCATCCTTCAGTCACTTTTCTACTTTCCCCCCCCCCCCCCCCCCCCCCCCCCCCCCCCTACTCATTCACCATCACCCCCCCCCCCCTCACTTTTTTTTTTCTCTCCAAATTCTCACAACAGCGCAATCTTCAGCAATCTCCCTAAACTAGACAAAACCGTCAGCAAAATGATGTTTGTCGTACAAAGGAAGAAGAAGAAGAAGAGATGTTTTACAAATTGACATGATCAGTCTGGAAGAACTTGAGATCAGCGACCTATTGATGACAGCTGGTGGAGTGTACATTTCAAAAGAGCAGAACCCAAGTGACATCAGCATCATCAAACCAGTGTCATTTTGAATACAATTTTCTCTTCTGTCATGGTCGACAGTCTGACTAGAAACTTCATAAAATTGAATGTCAGTTGTATCGATCCAGAAAGGAGGCATCAGGGGTATGTCTGGATAATAACTATAATTTGGATTGCAATTCAAAGAGCTAAAGCAAAGAAAAGGGACTTCAAATGGTGTAGCTCGATCAGTGAAATCCATATGGATCAATTCTACACGGGAAGTTTTAACTGACCTTCAACATGTATCATGTCCCAAAGAAGATCCCAAAAATGCGGAAAAAGCATTCCCATGACTTCTAAACGAGGTTCTCCAAAGAGACATGCACAACGAACAGGATCAGTTTGAGGTCAGTATCTCCATAACTGTTTCTGTTGGCAATGGGAGTCACCATGAATGCATCCATGAGCCGATTAAGTTCAGGAGACCATGGGACGGAGTAGCAATTGCCAGTTCTAAATGACCTAGTGGATGGCTCAACTGTCCACACCATGGAAGATGAAATGCACTAAACACTGAAGTCGTTGCACCATCTCGTCTGGGATGGGCTTCAAACCAAATGGTGAACGAGGCCTCTCTTCGCTGAAAGAAAAAGGTAGATGAGACAGTGACCGTCACAGTAGCTGGACAGCCGATCCCAACATGACAAAACAAAGAAACAGCCACGGATGGTCTGACGACCCTCTGAGAGACACAAAGATTGAAAAGAAGCCAAATAGACAGCAGAAGAAAACCTGTATGTAGCAGACTGGTGTTGTCTCTCCAGCAAGAACAGGTCTGTAGCCTGTAGTTCATGCTGATCCCAAAACTTCTCTGATCTCCAGCTATATCAGCACAAGCAAATAAGATTCAATGGAGGTCAAATCAACTTGCGCATAAAAAAGCTTTGTGTCCCACCTGGTCTCAAGTATAGCCAATCAAAGCTAAAGCTACATCAGAAATCCATCCTCGAGGAATACACGGGAGAAGCAAAATGTTACATACCATGCTTGGAAACTAGGAAGCACGGTCATTAGACTAGTTCAGCTTAAAATGAGCTTAGAGGGCAGTGGACGTTTTTGACAGGAAAACTTTAAAAGCAGGGAAAGACACAGACACACACATCAACCAGCAGGCAGAAGCTGTGGTCAGTCGACATGAAGTAAGGTGAAAGAAGAAGAGCAGAGAGAGACATTGTAGTACAGCAGCTGAAGAAGAAGAAGAGGACGCCAGAAACTTCCAAAAGGCAGCGCAACGAGGCTGGTGATTGCACTGGACTATGTAGGAATGCAAACTCCCAGCTGGAGAGAAACATGGCATATGCCTCCTCTTAAGATTAGCTTTTTTCTCAGATCTGTATGTAATCTGCATTTGAATGAAAACCTTGAAGAATTGGATAAAATCAGATAACTTTGTATGTCCGCTAGGTCAGGGTAGACAAACAACGCAACAGGTCCTGAGTTTACACGTGGAAGCACTAACTCCGGCAAGGTACACATGGGACAACAGCCAAGCGCTCAAGGAGATTGTGTATGCAGGAAGCACTGCCAGCAGAAAACACTACACTACCAGAAGCTCTCACAGCAGCTGCCTACAAAGCAAGATGCCACTAAAATCGATCTGCAACAGCAGTGCCACCTAGATCATAGAAGAGGGGACCCAACGAATAGGATGGGTGGCTAGGAACACACAGCAAAATGCAGAGGGGAGAAACAAACCAGCATCCACAGGTCATCAGGAAGTCTATCACAAGACACTGCCTGTAGTACACTGGACCACAACGTCATATGAAAGCAGCACTGACTTTATAAGGTTTTTCCTAGCTTAGAACAAGTGTGCAGCAGCAATGTGGGTAAGACACCCATAAAAATATGAACCCAAACTTCCAGGAGGAGCAGGTTCGAATCCTTGGCTACGAAACATTCCTGGGCATGAAGGAGTTTGTGTACTGGAACGGTCAAGATCCTTTATTGAGTGGAGTGTACAGGGCTGAAATGCTTCACTTCACAGCGCTGAAAATATTCTCTGAGGGACACTTCTTCTTCTCTAAAGACCTTCTGCTGTCACACTCTTCCCATGGAGTTTCCTCCTGCTTCCTGCATGCCAGATCAAAATGAAGGTAAAGAATCACAGTTCAAGAAATAAGCGACAGATGCTTAAGGAAAAACTGCTTCCTCTAAACATGCACAGAATCTGGTCCTCTTTGAGTACTGGGACATCAACTGCTAGCTACACACTGCCGGCCAGCAGGACACCAACTGCTAACCACACATTGCTGGCCAACAGGACACCAACTGCTAACTACACACTGCCAGCCAACAGGACACCAACTGCTAACCACACACTGCCGGCCAACAGGACATCAACTGCTAACTACACACTGCCGGCCAACAGGACACCAACTGCTAACTACACACTGCTGGCCAACAGGACACTGACTGCTAACCACACATTGCCAGCCAACAGGACACCAACTGCTAACTACACACTGCCAGCCAACAGGACATCAACTGCTAACTACACACTGCCGGCCAACAGGGACACCAACTGCTAACTACACACTGCCAGCCAACAGGACACTGACTGCTAACCACACATTGCCAGCCAACAGGACACCAACTGCTAACTACACACTGCAGGCCAACAGGACACCTGCTAACCACACACTGCCGGCCAACAGGACACCCAACTGCTAACCACACATTGCCGGCCAACAGGACACCAACTGCTAACCACACATTGCCGGCCAACAGGACACCAACTGCTAACCACACATTGCCGGCCAACAGGACACCAACTGCTAACTACACACTGCCGGCCAACAGGACACCAACTGCTAACCACACACTGCCGGCCAACAGGACACCAACTGCTAACCACACATTGCCGGCCAACAGGACACCAACTGCTAACCACACACTGCCGGCCAACAGGACACCAACTGCTAACCACACATTGCCTGCCAACAGGACACCAACTGCTAGCGACACATTGCCTGCCAACTGGACACCAACTGCTAACTACACACTGCCGGCCAACAGGACACCAACTGCTAACCACACATTGCCGGCCAACAGGACACTGACTGCTAACCACACACTGCCGACCAACAGGACATCAACTGCTAACCACATACTGCCGACCAATAGGACATCAACTGCTAACACACATTGCTGGCCCAACAGGACACCAACTGCTAACCACACATTGCCAGCCAGTTTTAGACATAAAAACAGTCAGCCGTAGGACGTTTACAGGTGCTGCATCACCAACATCACAGACTTGACCCTGAGGTGACCCAGGCAATTAGCACCATGCAGGCCAGCTTTTTTTTTTTTTACAACTCAAATGTACTGCCTGCACCTCTTTATCGTTCGGAAACTTGCATGATTGAACCCAACCCAGAAAAGAAGTGGAGTACACTCAACCGAAGAGATCTTTCAAAGATTATGCATGGAAGGGAATGATTTGACGTTAAATGAACAATGCGAAGTAAATCTCAATATTTGTTTGTGTTGGTCACTATTGAGTCTTACTTTCTCTGGACATGTTTTATAGAATTTCTCCCGACACTAAGTTCATACCCATAGGGTTAGAAAAACAAAGAATATCGAACGACGAACTGATAAAGTGACTGTAGACGGTGGACAAAGAAAAAAATTGTACCAAGCAGACAAAAGTCGGAGAGACGTACTAACAATTCGTGGCCGAAGCATGCCATTGAAGGGCTGTCACTGCCCCATGGACTTACCTCAGGCACCGGAGGCACCGGAGGCACAGCGCTGATTCTCAGTACGAGGCATGGAGACAGGACCAGGGAGAAGGTGGGCCAACAGACTGAAGGTCATCCTCGCCATTGCAAAACTTGTCTGTTGCCAAGGATCGTAACGCCTCTTCTTGCTGGTCTGGACGCAGGGTGAAGGACCTAGACTTTAGCTGGACTTTGTAGAGGGAACATCGTGAACAAGGATTTAATATCGGCACACGTGGTGGCAATTGCGTAGGTAGGTAGCCCCCCCCCCCCCCCCCCCCCCCCCCCCCCCCCCCCCCCCCCCCCAATGAAGAGAGAGGCGGGAATTCTTTGTCTGTGTTCAGTGCACCGGAGACAACGGATGTCAGTGTTTGTATGGAGAGCTTTGTGACTTACCTCCTCCCCACCTTCCCTATTTTCCTTTACCAGTCCCTCTCCTGACCCTCATCCCCCCCCCCCCCACACACACACATAGAGTGTCCCACCCCTTTCCATCCCTGAATCTCTCTTGCATGTTGGCACACGAAAACGCAAGAAAGGTAGCTGACTTCATACGCACACTACTACTACTACTACTACTACTACTACTACTACTACTACTACTAGTGCAATGCGCTAATTGGTGTGTCCTAGGAGACAGACAAAATTCAGCGCACCCAGTAACTCAAAAAATAAAAGGATAATCAAACCAGTATGCAGTACACCTCTGAAGTTATAAATATATGCAAAGTAGACAACCATTTTAACCATGAAAATACACTTTTCAATA
>JADBJO010011757.1:17500-22500 GCA_016801955.1 Conus betulinus
GGGGGGGGGCATTATCAAAATCTCACTCTCGATGACCTTTTTTTGTCCTAGTGCGTGACAATGGATAATCTTTGTTTTTACTTGACTTTCATCTGACGTACATTACAGTCAAAACCTGAGCGTGTTTTGCTCTGACAGACAACGGCTCTTCTTCAGCGACGTAATGTGGAACAACCACTTGTAAAATCAGGCCACTGCAGGCAGAAATCGAACCAGATCTTCAAAAGACGACATCCGCCAAATATGAACAAAAGAATCACAAGTGAAAACACGACGCGTTTTTGGCCTCTCAGGTCTTCTTCCCTCAAAACAAACAACCCTCAGTACAACGAAAATGAAGAACGAGCAATCACGTATCACGTCAGATTCGGCGCAAGATGGGCGTTGAATTTTTTTTGTTTTTGTTTTTTTTTTTTGCCTAATTTGACGAGACAATTGATTGCTTAAGTCCCATCGTGCGCCGAATTTGACGACATAAGTTATTGCTCGTTCATTTTTGTTTTCTTGTCCCGAGTGAAGACCTACAAAGACCTAAGAGGTCGAAACGCGTCATGCTCTGTCCTGTTCGTGTGTTCACGTTCAGCGGATGTAATACTAAAACTTTTTTTTTAAGATTTAGAGCAGACAGCTGGTATCAAAGAAAAAGGGAAGCCCCCCCCCCCCCCCCCCCCCCCCCACACACACACACACACACATACATACACACACATACACACATACACACGCGCGCGCGCGGGGGCGCGGAATGAATGAATTGTCCACTGCATGCAGGCTGGCTGTGATCCTCTCCCCGTCGGAAGTCCATGCATGTCACCACTGGAAGAGGCCGCTCGGTCATCACAATTGACTGGTGGGTCTGACCTGGCCACAGATCATCAGGACAATGTTGTCTGGCCATCATCATTGACAGGTCGGTCTACCTGGCCACAATCATCAATCATCAGGACAATGTGCCCTGGTCATCAACATTGACTGTGGGTCTGACCTGGCCACAGATCATCAGGACAATGTGCCCTGGTCATCAACATTGACTGGTGGGTCTGACCTGGCCACAGATCATCTGGACAATGTGCCCTGGTCATCAACATTGACTGGTGGGTCTGACCTGGCCACAGATCATCAGGACAATGTGCCCTGGTCATCAATTGACTGGTGGGTCTGACCTGGCCACAAATCACCAGGACAATGTGCCCTGGTCATCAACATTGACTGGTGGGTCTGACCTGGCCACAATCATCTGGACAATGTGCCCTGGTCATCAACATTGACTGGTGGGTCTGACCTGGCCACAGATCATCAGGACAATGTGCCCTGGTCATCAACATTGACTGGTGGGTCTGACCTGGCCACAATCATCAGGACAATGTGCCCTGGTCATCAACATTGACTGGTGGGTCTGACCTGGCCACAAATCATCAGGACAATGTGCCCTGGTCATCAACATTGACTGGTGGGTCTGACCTGGCCACAAATCATCAGGACAATGTGCCCTGGTCATCAACATTGACTGGTGGGTCTGACCTGGCCACAAATCATCAGGACAATGTGCCCTGGTCATCAACATTGACTGGTGGGTCTGACCTTGCCACAATAATCAGGACAATGTGCCGTCTCCATCTGACACCTGCAGGTCATTTTCTACAGCAGTAGGTTACAGCGGCTACACACACACACACACACACACACACACACACACACACACACACACACACACAGTCAGACAGACAGACAGACATGTAGACGTACAGAGAGAGAGAGAGAGAGAGAGAGAGAGAGAGAGAGAGGAGAGAGAGAGAGAGAGAGAGAGAGAGAGAGAGAGCGAGAGAGAGAACGACGAGAACGATAGCGATAACCATAACGATAACGACAATTTATTCAAGAAAGGGCCACAGCCCCATTTGAAAGGGTGAGTGATAATAGTTCGAAGTCAGTAGGCTCTGGAATTCTGCACCTTATGGACAGAGAGAGAGAGAGAGAGAGAGAGAGAGAGAGAGAGAGAGAGAGAGAGAGAGAGAGACAGAAAGACAGACAGACAGACAGACAGACAAACAGACACAGAGAGAGAGAGAGAGAGAGAGAGAGAGAGAGAGAGAGAGAGAGAGAGAGAGAGAGAGAGAGAGAGAACGATAGCGATAACCATAACCATAACGATAACGATAACGACAATTTATTCAAGAAAGGGCCACAGCCTCATTTGAAAGGGTGAGTGATAACAGTTCGGAGTCAGTAGGCTCTGGAATTCTGCACCTTATGGACAGAGAGAGAGAGAGAGAGAGAGAGAGAGAGAGAGAGAGAGAGAGAGAAAATTCGTAACATTTCATTATGTCCTCACCTCACGCACAGGAGTAATCCAGTAAAGTTAAAACAACAACAACAACAACAACAACACAACAACAACAACAACAACAACAACAAACTTAAGACTGACTCGACCATCCATTCAATCAAATGATGACATTGTATTTTACTGATCTCTTCAACATGCTCGACCATCCACTCAATTAAATGATGACGTTGTATTTTACTGATCTCTTCAACATGCGAAGAATGATAATATTCATTCAGACATCTCTTATAATGTATTATCTTAAATTTCACTACCCTTCATCTGTCTAATTTTCAATGCTTCCGCGATGAATTTCGAAACTGATTTAATTACAAGTTCATCATCTGATGATAACACGCCAGCGACATTTTGTCTTTTCGCTATATCTAACTGGAAAAATGAACAATTTGTCCGCACTTCATTATAAGCAGTACAGTGGAACAGAAAGTGTTCTTCGTCATCAATAATGTGCCTACATGCAGGACAAGGAGATTCTGTGGATGTTTCACATTCAAACCATCTTTTGTTCGCATTAAACCTAAAGTTCTCAACCTAAATCATGCGTAATTTATTCTGTGCCATTTATCTGTTATGACATTGAGAAACTTTTCAGAATGGAACACATTCTTAAATGAGAAAAAACCAGCAATATTTTTCTTTACTTTCCAGATCTGAGTGCCAATTCTGTTTAAAAGAACAAATAAGCCTGTCTTTGAATTCCGCAATGAACTGTTTGCTCATTTCCTACTTCCCTGGGTCATCCACACTATTCCAAAACCCTGTTCTGAAAGGACTTTCTTTACTTTATAAGCCCAGTTTTCTTTACCCTTTTCCATTTCTAGAAGCATCATGTCATAGGCTTGCCTGCTCAAACGGGACTGGGGTAGCTTCAAGATCTTCAACCAGTAATTAATACATTTCACAAATGTACTTACATACAAAGGGTATCTGCCCATTTCTCCATATAAAACGGTGTTGGATGAATGAATAGGTACTTGAAGGAAACGCTTCATAGCATACGTATGTACTTTTTCCATCTGCGAATTTTCATGTAAGCCCCAAATTTTCAGCTGCATAAGTAAGAAGAGGTTTTATCTGTGTATCAAACATTTTCCAAGATATACCAGTCTGTACAATTCAGTTTTCTCAGGGATTTCAGAATTTCAATAGTACCTTTTTTTTCCCTTTCATCAGAGATTCTTCCCATGCGTAACGGAAAGTTAATTTTGTTGAAAATATCATTCCAAGATATTTATATGAATTAACTACTTGAACATCTGCCTTTCCATAAGACCATTTTTCATACACTGATAGGTGGCCACCCATTCTAAAGACCACTATATTCGTCTTATCCAAGTTAACTGATAAACCTAATCGGTCTGCTTCTTCTTTCAATACATTTAGTTTGTTTTGCAAACCTACAACTGTTCCGGACAGAAGAACAACATCATCAGCATACATACAGTAGTAAAACTAATTCAACTGCTCCAGGTATCATCTGGATACCATGTCTTCCTTTGCGGGACAATTCCACAGCCAGTTCGTTTATGAGAAAAGAAAACAACTGTGGACTTAACAAACATCCTTGTTTTACCCCATTTGGACAATCAAAATAATCCGAATATTCACTCTTCACACGCACACATGCAAGCACCGAATTGTAGACCCCTCTAATAGCCATGTACAATTTACTATCAACACCACTTTCACGGAGTACATTCCACAGAGCATTCCGATTTACCGAGTCAAAGGCCATCTTAAAATCTACAAATGCAATGCACAGCTTCGATTTGCAGAGTAGATGTTTCTGATCAAAAGAATATAGTGTAAATATATGGTCTATGGTGCTGTAACTGGTTCTAAAACCTGCTTGTTCTTCCACTATTTTTTCTTCAGTTTTTCAGCCCACTCAGTTAATCTTGCATTTAGTATGAAAGTGTAGATTTTACTTAAAACGCTGGTAAGTGATACTCCACGATAGTTGTCGGGACTGTTCACGTCTCCTTTGTTTTTGTAAATTGGTACAATTATAGATTTAGATTTAGCCCATTCTGACGGAAAGATACCATTATTAAAAAATTGAGTGAATAAATGAACAAGAAAATTGATTACAGTTGTGATTGCATTCATCAACATTTCTGCTTCTGCTATGAGAGAGAGAGAGAGAGAGAGAGAGAGAGAGAGAGAGAGAGAGAGAGAGAGAGAGAGAGAGAGAGAGAACATCGTGCCTATATCAGTAGTTTTCGTAGCATAAAAAATAGAGCTACAACTAAAAAAAATCAGACATTTAACAAATAAATAGATAAATAAATAGATAAATAATAGATAAATAAATAAATAAATAAATAAAATAAAATAAAAAGAAGGAAAGAACGAACAATCCCGCATTTGATTTGGAGAATATTTCTAGGATGCAGATTCGAAGGATTTCCGGGGGTAAAAAAAAAAAGAAACAAAATGCAAAGCATATAAAAGTACTCCCACTTTATCTTGAATGCGCGTGATATATTTCATAAACCGTTTTTGGCCGTTATAGCCGTTAGTAACGGCTATTCTGGTAAACATCGGCTGTCATCTGTGACCCATAATGAACATACCTACAATTTTTTTTTAGAGAAGATCGGCCATGTACTTTCTGAGATATTCCATAAAGAAAAAATACAGTTATGGGCCG
>JADBJO010011757.1:27500-30000 GCA_016801955.1 Conus betulinus
TAATGTGTTTCTGGCCTTTTCTATACTAGGACGTTTATTTTGTTCTAATTCATCACAGTAGGTAGACAATCTTGTTTAAATGTAGTTGAAAGAACGGCATTCAGTGAGAAGATTTGTGGCAATAGAGAAGGGAAGGGGAGAAGACCCCCCCCCCCCCCCGTCTCTCTCTCTCTCTCTCTCTCTCTCTCTCTCTCTCTCTCTCTTCTCTCTCTCTCTCTCTCTCTCTCTCTCCAGTGTAAGTATCGTTTCCGTAACTCTGCATTTAAGGTTTCTTCTTCTTCTTCTTCTTCTTCTTCTCTTTTTATCCAGCAGTCGGGTATTGTTGGTTGCTAGGTTTACACATCAAAGCTGCATCCTATCTATAGGCTGATTTCCTTTCCCAGTGAAATATCTGCTATCCATATTGCTGTATCTTAATTGTCTGTCTGTCTGTCTCTGTCTCTGTCTATGTCTCTGTCTCTGTCACTGTCTGTCTGTCTGCCTGTCTGTCCGTCTCTCTCTCTCTCTCTGTCTCTCTCTCTCTCTCTCTCTCTCTCTCTCTCTCTCTCTCTCTCTCTCTCTCTCTCTCTCTCTCGCAAAGATCAGCCCAGTGGCATGTGAGTATACATTGAGCGGTCAGCAGCGGATTATGGCAGCGGAGAGGCATATTGCAAAGTGGAACCGTCTAATGCGTATCCCATTAATCCTTCGCTCACACGGTGCTAAGTTGGCTTAGTTCGTTCCACAGCCAAGCGCCAGTGCTCGCTCAAGGCGATAGACTGAATCTCCAGAAAACATACAAGACACATGTAAAAAAGATCTTCATTTTCATGGAAAGCCAGACGTCACTATAGATACGTTTAATGTTTTATCATGGTATGTAGTATGACAAATTGTGCGATCTGGCTTGCAATATGGTACAGATCAAATCTAAACGGCCTATGTAAGAGTGACAAATAGTCTGCCTTAAAAAGGGGGAAACAAAACAAACAAAGAAACAAACAAAAACCAGCCGAACGAACAAACAAACGAACACTGGAGAAACGGAGGATTGCAAAAATATGCATGGGTATTTGCGAGATACAGTTAAACAAACAAATAAACAAACAAAAACCAACCGAACGAACAAACAAACGAACACACTGGAGAAACGGAGGATTACAAAAGTATGCATGGGTATTTGTGAGATACAGTGCATCGCCCGTGCGTACACACAGATATGCATATACATTCGCACATGCAGCATAGAGGCATGCACAGGCTTTCCCGCTTTCACATTCACCTACACACAAAACAAGTCCACGCTCTCACGCTTACAGCACGCTAGTGCGTGCTTATAACACACACACACACACACACACACACACACACACACACACACACACACACACACACACACACACACTCAAGCACGCACATACACACACACACACACACACACACACACACACGCACGCACGCACGCACGCACGCACGCACGCACTCGCACGCACGCACGCACGCACGCACGCACGCACGCACACACACACACACACACACACACACACACACACACACACACACACACACACACACACACACACACAGCCACTTCCTCCACATTAAATGAGATCAGTCAAAGCACAAAATCAGTTTCATTTTCTGAACGAAAGGAATCTTCGCATAACATCTCTGCTCTCTGCAAGAAAATATCAACATGTTGAGGATGGAGAAAGTTCAGTGTTGAGGATGAAGAAAGTTGAGTGCTGAGGATGAAAAAAGTTGAGTGTTGAGGATGAAAAAAAAGTTGGGTGTTCGGGATGAAGAAAGTTGAGGGTTGAGGATGAGAAAGTCGAGTGTTGAGGATGAAGAACGTTGAGGGTTGAGGTTGAAGAAAAGTTGAGTGTTGAGGATAAAGAAAGTTGGTGTTGATGATGAGGAAAAGTTGTGTGTTGCGGATGAAGAAAGTTGAGTGTTGGTAATGAAGAAAGTTGAGGACTGAGGATGAATAAAGTTAGGGATTGAGGATTTAGAAAGTTGAGGGTTAAGGGTGAAGAAAGTTAAAGTTGAGGATGAAGAAAGTTGAGTGTTGATGATGAAGAAAGTTGAGTGTTGATGATGAATAAAGTTGGGGATTGAGGATGAAGAAATTTGAGTGTTGAGGATGGAGAACGTAGAGGTTGAGGATGAGAAAGTTGAGTGTTGAGTCCTTCTAATGAGACTATAAACCGAGGTGTGTGAACTGACGCATAACATTTTGCACACATGTAAAATCCCATCACCAACTTTCGGAAGAGAAGGCCAGTTGGTATGGATGACACGTTACACATAGCATGCACCTTCCCCGAAGATGGAGTATGGCTGCCCTAATGGCAAGATAAAAAAAAACGGTCATACACACAGCACTCCACTCCCTGTGTTGGGTAGATGGGATTAATCCTTGCCTGTGTTTATAGGTAGTGTCCGCAGGCGTAAGCAGAAGAAGTGTTGAGTATGAAGAAAGTTCAGCAACATGTGTGTGCAGAGATGGCCTTTAAAGATG
>JADBJO010011757.1:37500-42500 GCA_016801955.1 Conus betulinus
CTCTATCTCGCTCACTTTCTCGCTTACTCCTCTCTCTCTCTGATCCACTGATCTCTCTCTCCCTCTCTCTCTCTCTCTCTCTCTCTCTCATCTCTCCCTCTCTGCTCTCTCTCACTCCTTTTTTCTCTCTTTCAACTCAACCACTCTCGCACACTCTGTCCCTCTTTCTCACTCTCTCACTCTTCCCCTCTGTCTTCTTCTCTCTCTCTCTTCCACTCATGTTTTTCCACTCGCTCTCTTCTTCTATCTCTACTCACTCTCTCTCTCACATCTCTCACCCACTCTCTCTTTACCTCACTCATTCTCTCTCACTCTCTTTCTCTTCGCTCACTCTATCCATCATTCTATCTCTCACTCACTCGGCACTCATTTTCACTCGCTCACACTTATTCTCTCTCACTTACGCTATCTCTCACTTACTTTCCGTTATATCTCACTCTCTGTGTGTCTCTGTCTCTGTGGTCTGTCTGTCTGTCTTGCTGTCTGGCTGTGGGTCTTCTCTCTCTCTCTCTCTCTCTCTCTCTCTCTCTCTCTCTCTCTTTCTCTCTCTCTCCCTCTCCTCTCCCTCGCACCCCCCTCTCTCTCTCTCCTATCTCTCTCTCTCTCGCTCTCTCTCTCTCTCATCTCTCTCTCTCTCTACTCTCTCTCTCTCTCCGTGTGTTTGACAAAATGCGTTTTGAATTTGGTTAGACAGTCCTTGACATTACTAGTCCATTTATGTATGTTTTTGCAATCAATAAAAAGAAACTAACCATAAATATCGTGTTTGATGTCTGTGAAAGCCACGTTAATCCAGTTCTACGTTTTGCTTTGGGTCTAGAGGTGTGAGCATGTGATGAACCTGGCAAAATAATGGAAAGTGATTTTTTTAAAAACTTTTTAGTTAAACGAAAATAACAATACTATGATTCACGGGACTTATGCAGGAATTGGTTTCTATCCTGTCTTTGTTTTGGGAAATACAACATTTCTCGTTTTTGGTTCAATATGCATCAGCAAAGTGAATCGCTTCTCGAATGTGTCGTTTTCTGCTTGATTGGACAGGTCACGGGTTATTTGGATTCATCTTGAATGGAATGTGTAGGACACATATTCATGTGGGTATAGGTGTGTTTGAACTTTTAACAGTCCTTACGTTCTTGTCATACTTTTTGCGTCATTGCAACAGAATTTATTGTTTTATTGTAATTTAGTCCCTTGTGGATTCATTCCAAGAACTGGCCCTCAGCACTTGTGTCTTAAGAGGTTATCTTTTTATATTTTCTACTTTTCACAAGAAATGTAGCTTGTTTTGCTCTTTCATGATTTTTCTTTTGCTTCTTAGGTGGCACCTTTGGTTAGTTTTTTGAAAACTCAACAAACATACTATGGTATTGCACACCAGCCTTTTTCTGGTATAGCATTCTTCTTAAAACCGAAAAGGCAGAGGAGTCAAATTACCACTTTCCGCGGTCACTGAGGAGAAACAATCAGGTTTCGAAATACCGGTATCTGACCAGGAGTTATATGTTAGTGAGCTTCCTCCCCATTGGAGATGGTCTCCCGCTTCGGAGACTATAAGCTTGCTGAATCATCTACCACTGCAGATATGAAGGCTTACCCACCCCCCTATTTCTACAATCACCCCCCTATTTCTGAGACAGAAGAGCAAGCTTTGTTATAATTCAATCTCTCGCTCCTCTCTATCTCTCTCTCTATACTATATATATATATATATATGTGTGTGTGTGTGTGTGTAGGGGGGGTGGGTGCGTGCGTGTGTGTGTGTGTGTGTGTGTACTCGAGCGCGCGCGAGGGCGTACGTGCATGCAAACAACCAATACAGCGCGAACTTCAAGCATTCCCCTTGTCTTTAACATTATTTTGTGTCTCTGTCTCCAGCCAGACCTCTCCTCTGCTACGCCAACTTCAGTCCTCAGACGTCCGGGGGTGGCACCACAAGGCAGACTGACCAGCCTGCAAGTCGTGGGTCTGGAACGGAGCGGAACAGGAAGAAGGGTCCCGGTCAGTTCACTCACTCAGTCCACGGTCAGCCAAGCGCCGGACAGTGGTCGTAACGCCTTCGGACAAGCAGAAAACAACTTGTCACAATACTGTTATAGGATTTCGCCGCTTGGTCCTTTAGCACTGCAACGGGCCGAGACCCGAGCAAGAGATTTTTGTGTGCATTTAACCTGACCTGCTTTTGTGTGTGTGTGATGGGTCCTTATCGAATGGAAATGGACGTGGGGAGTGTAGGGACAGGGTGCGTGTTAGTATATAAGTTCCTTGAGATCTTTTGCCGCTGCTTTTAGCTGGTGGAACAACAGGAAAACGACCAGTCGGGCGATTCTTCAGTGTGCATTTACATTGTGGGCCGCTCCGGCAGTGCAAGGAATTGTTCCACTGGAGTTAATACGTGCAGATCCGGTCTAACTGTTCACTTTGATGAGTGTAATTTTGTTTTAAGAACCTGGGAATACAAAGGAGTCACGAGATATAATTCCTTCCCTTTTTTTTTTTTTACATCGTTATCAGGGGCTGTTGATACTCGTTTCAAAAGAATACCCGAGTGGTTATCGAATCTGAAAACAAAGAGATCTGTGAAGCACTATCTATTGCGATTTTGTTAAAAAAAGAAAAAAAAAAAAACACACCCGATTGGATATCGAATCTGAAAACAAAGAGACGAAGAGGAAAGTGATCAACGCATAGGGAACAACCAACCAACGTGGGAGAACACTCAAAGAACAAAAAAAAAAAAAAGAGAGAGAACTATTACTGTGGCTTACTTGATCACGATCTATAACTGTAACGCTGGCGAAGGAATGACAAGAGCATAAACGACAGCACATAAAACCTGCTGATATGGATCTAAAAAGAGAAAACTGAAAAGAATAAAAATCTAACAAGAAAAGAAAAAAACATAAAAAAGAACATTTTAAAAGCCTCAAAATAAGAAACAGTGAACAGAGGGAAGAGAACAGAAGGAAAAGAATACCAAATCAAAGCCCCAGAGAGAGAGCAGCGAGAGAGAGAGAGAGAGAGGAGAGAGAGAGAGAGAGAGAGAGAGAGAGAGAAGAGGAGAGACGGTTGAGGAGACAGGGGAGAAGAAAGACGGGGGGAGAGAGACAGAGCGAGAGAGACAGACAGACAGACAGCGACAGACAGAGGGGACAGCAAAACAGACAAAAAAAAAACTATTAAGGGAAGGGATATATTGTAGAAAAGAAAGATGCAAGAAAGCATTATCTAACATAGACCAGAAAAAAAAAAAAAAAAAAACGGAAAACAGAAAACTAAACACCAAAAATAAACAACAACAACAAAAAAAACCAAAACAACAAACAAACACACAACAAAGAAGAAAAATTCATAAACCTCACCAAACAAAACATATATAGGTCAGCATACAACTTCGGTCGGTCTGTCAACAAGATCATCACCCCGGGCCGTATCTCCCTTGGAAGTAACTCGAAAGAATTTTCCCATCAACTCCTGAAAGTGAAAGGATTACATAGAACACGTCCCCACACCGTGTGTGAACAGTCTGTCCACGCTTAGAGTGCCCACAGTGGTCAGTGGCTCTGTCTGTTGGGTCTGTCGGGTGTGCCAGCCCACAGAAGGAAGCGAGGGAAAGAAGGACCAACCATGGAAATGTCAGTGCCCATGGATACCGAACGAGGTAGGATGCCACGAATTTTTTCCCATTGTATACCACTCATTGTTGGTCCGTCCTTGTCATTGTTTGTCCGTCCGTTTCACTTTTTTGTCCGTTCGTGCCATTGTTTGTCCGCCGTGCCATTGTTTGTCCGCCCGTGTCATTTAATGTCGGTCCGTGCCATTGCTTTTTGACCGTCGTTTGTCATTGTTTGTCCGTCCGTGCCATTGTCCGTCCGTGTCATTGTTTGTCCGTCCGTGCCATTGTTTGTCCCGTCCGCGCCATTGTTTGTCCGCCCCGTGCCATTTGTTTGGGTCAGCACCGTGTTATTAAATTTTGGTCCGTGTCATTGTTTTGTTTTATGTTTGTTTGTTTGTTTTTACCATTCGTGTCATTGTTTGTCCGTCCGGCTGTCAGGTTATCCACATGCTGATGATGGTGATGATGATGAGTGATGATGATGATGATGTTGCTTGCTGTTGTTGATGTTGTTGTTGTCTTGGTCTGTCTGAGTGTCTGCGTGCTTGTCTCTGTGTGCCTGTCACTGTTCCTGTTGTGTCTGTCTATCTGTCGGTCTGTTTTGTCAGTTCCCTATCTCTATTTCCCTACATCTGTCTATGTTCTGTCTGTCTGTCTGTCTGTTTGTCTATCAGTCTGTCCTACTCCTGCCTGTCTGCATTTCTGTCTGTCTTTCTGTCTGTCCCTGTCTCTCTCTCTCTCTGTTTCCCACCAGTGAGTGTCTGCACTCCCTCCCTCCCTTTCCCTCTCTCCTCTCTCACTGTCTTCCTCTGTCCCTCTCTCTCTGAACATATGTTTTTTGTACTCTATGAATATGTGGTGTGCGTGTGTGTGTGTGTGTGTGTGTGTGTGTGTGTGTGTGTGTGTGTGGTGTGTGCGCGCGCGCGCGCTCTGGGCGCGCTACACTTTTTTTTCCTCCACAGCAAACATATTTAGTACATTTATTGAATATATAGATAGAAAAAATAGATTGGTAGGTAGGTAGTTAGGTAGGTAGGTAGGTAGGCTTTGGTGCGCAGGTAGGAAGGTATTATGCATGTGGAGAGAGAGATAGAGAGAGGAGAGAGAGAGAGAGAGAGAGAGAGCGAGAGAGAGAGGAGAGAGGGAGAGGTTTCTATTTTTTTCATTCGTATATCTGCTTCTCTCTATGTGTGCGTGTGTGTGGGTGTGTGTGTGTGTGTGTGGTGTGTGTGTGTGTGGTGTGTGAGGAGCGAGAGAGAGAGAGAGAGAGAGGAGAGAGAGAGAGAGAGAGAGAGAGGTGTTCTATTTTTTTCATTCGTATATCTGCTTCTCTCTATGTGTGCGTGGTGTGTGGTGTGTGTTGTGTGTGTGTGTGTGTGGT
>JADBJO010011757.1:47500-50000 GCA_016801955.1 Conus betulinus
TATCTTCAGTCGTGACAAGCTCCTGACATAACGTTATCGGTCTCTCCACCCCCCCCCCCCCCCCCCCGAAGTCGTAGTGTGGTTGCCCACGTGGCGGGGTAATCAAAAACGGTCACACACGTAATGTTCTCATCCCCAGCTGATGCATTTGTACCATAGTGTTCAAGTACTTCGGCTGTTCGGATGATCCCTGGTGTCTTTTAGCCAGGGTACGACGACGACGACGACGACGACGACGACAACAACAACAACAACAACAACAACAACAACAACAACACAACAACATTTGATTCTAAATCACTCTATAATGCATTGAAAGCATTTGGAGGCCTAGCGTACGTTTGAGCTAACATTTGATATTAAATTGATAATTGATCAAAAGAACAACCCCACACATCATTCCCCCTTTCCGTTTACTTTCACCAATGACATTATTAACAGATTTCAAACTACATGACCCTTCCCTCAGCTGACGTCACATATCAGACCTTCCCACTCAACCCGTGGCCCTATCTTTGCGCCAGGTTTTCCCTCCCGTATGGTCGAATTCCTTTCATTTTGATCTGTCTGCTTGAAACCATCTGGCATTTACTGTGATGGGACATGTGAAAAAAAAATGAAGGTAAATCAACTGTCAGACGTTTTTTTTTTTAATTTCAAAACAATCTAAGTGTATCTATCTATCTATCTATCTATCTATCTATCTATCTATCTATATAAGTGTGCTTAAGTGTGCCTATATATGCTCGGTACCTTAAGCAAGGCCTTGGCGCAGTCATTTTGGTGTGAAGCCAACAGAGTGGCGGTGACGCCAAACACTCACTACCCCCCCCCCCCCCCCCCCCCACACCACACACACAACCACACACACACACACTAGCGCGGGTAAAAATCTGGCATTGCTTCTTAGGGGGAGTGATTGGGTTCGGGAAAATCAATTGGACTGAAAGCACAGTGAATGCGTGAATAGTTTTTTAGTTTTTAAATCTACGTAGTTGTGTGTGTCTAGAATCTTGTACCGTTTAATGAGTTGTGTACCATTTAATGAGTATGCCTATTTAATGTATTTTCTACCATTTATTGGCCTTTGTAACCATTTGATGAGTTTGATAAGTCTGGAAATTATGCGTATGCTTGTTTAATGTATTTTTACCATTAATTACTTTTGTACCAATTAATGAGTTTGACACAAGTCCCGAAAAATTAGTTCCCTCGTTAATTTAAACCTTTTCTGCAGCTCATTGCCTACTGTCTGTGTATATGCAGTCTCTTCTTCTCTCTGTGTCTTAATGTTATAGCCCGTTTATACGAGGATGAGGAGAGACTGAGAGAGAGAGGAGCGAGAGAGGAGAGAGAGAGAGAGAGAGAGAGAGAGAGAGGCAGAGAGAGAGAGGCAGAGACAGAGACACAGACAGACAGATAGACATAAAGACAGAGAGACAGACAGACAGACAGGCAGAAAAACATAAAGACAGACATAGAGGGGTGTAGGGAGAGAGGAATATTATGACAATGACAATGATTCTCTATTTTACAACGGTACAGGTATTGGCTTAGCATTTTTTTTTTTTTTTTTTCAGAGAGAGAGAGAGAGAGAGAGAGGAGAGAGATAGAGAGAGAGTATAAAACCACCGTTAAAATCATGAGCACAGAAGCTAATGAATCTCTCTCTCTCTCTCTCTCTCTCTCTCTCTCTCTCTCTCTCTCTCTCTCTCTCTCTCACAAACACACACACCCACACACACACACACACACACACACACACACACACACACACACACAACGCACCCCTACACACACACACACACACCACACACACACACACACACACCCACACACACACACACACACCATGAACAAACCAAAGACTGTTAACCATTTTGCCTTTGGACTGAAAACCCGAACCATCCCACAGTTTTGTGCGAAGCAACAAGAGAAAATGTCACGGTGTGTGTTTTCGCCACTGTAGTACTCTGTGCCAGAGATTGAAACAGCGAGGGCGAAATAAGCAGGGGTAAACACCGTGGGGGCAGTGTGCTGGAAGCTGGATGATGGAGAGGGTGATGATGGGGATAGGGAGGGGTTGAAGGTCATCACACGCACCTGTGGGCACCCGTACGCTAACATCTGACCTTAAAGCTAACACCTGCGCACACTCCCTTGGGGAATAAGCCTACTCATGTGTATCCCACAACCGCGTGCATGGCATGTGTTGTCCGCTACAGAACCAGTTCCAGCTGGCGCGCCGCGCCTTGAGCAAAATTTCCCCCGCATGGGAACATTCTGTTTACTGCATGCCCATTCTCTCTCTCTCTCTCTCTCTCTCTCTCTCTCTCTCTCTCTCTCTCTCTCTCTCTCTCTCTCTGTCTGTCTGTCTGTCTGTCCTGTCTGTCTGTCCTCTGTCTGTCTGTCTGTCTGTCTGTGTGCTGTCTGTCTGTCTGTCTCTGTCTGTCTGTCTGTCTGTCTGTCTGTCTCTGTCTCTCTCTCTCTCTCTCAGCTC
>JADBJO010011757.1:55000-57500 GCA_016801955.1 Conus betulinus
CTGTCTGTATGTTTGTCCCTCCGTGGTCAAAATTTGTTCCACTCGCTCCAGACAAAATTACCGGGGCCGATCTTTCTAAACATGTGTAGGTATGTTCATTATGGGTCACGAATGATGCCCGCTGTTCATTTTACCGTCCTAGCTGTTGCTGACGGCTATAACGGCCCATAATGGTTTTCTCCCTTATGGTGAATCTCAGAAAGTACTCAGCCGATCTTTCTGAAAATTTGTAGATATGTTCGTACGTTCATTATGGGTCACGATGTTTACCAGAATAGCCATTACTAACGGTTACACCAGCCCAAAACGGTTTTTCCTCTTTATGGAATATCTCACGCGTCTTCAGGATAAATTGAGAGTACGTTTATATGCTTTGCATCTTGTTTTTTTTTGTTTTTTGTTTTTTTAATGGACAGCACAAAGGACTGTGATGCATGGACCACGTCTACCCTGGTTATGTGCAGGGAACGGTAAAGACCTCTTTCTGTCGAAGAGAGACCTACAAATGTTGATGGCGGTATAAAAGTCATCGTTGTTGTTGTTGATGGTGACGGTAGTCATGACAGTGTTGATGATGATCGTGATGATGATGGTGATGATGATGATGATGATGATGATGATGATGAAGATGATGATGATGATGATGATGATGATGATGACGATGACGGTGGTGATGATGATGGTGGTGATGATGATGATGATGACGATGACGACGACGACAACGACGACGACGACGACGACGGCGACGACGATGATGATGATGATGATGATGATGATGATGATGATGATGATACTGATGATTCCTCTGCTGGTGATACTACCAATGATGATGGTGACGGTGGTGGTGGTGGGAGGGAGGAGGAGGAGGAGGAGGAAGAGGAGGAGGAGGGTGGTGGTGGTAGTAGTGGTGGTGGCGGTGGTGGTGGCGATAGTTGTGGTGGTGGTGATGGAGGTGGTGGTGGTGGTGTGTTGCTGCTGCTGCTGATACTGCTGCTGTTGCCGCTGCTAGTAATGATGGCGTTGATTCACAGATCAGTTAACCAGGCTGGAACACAAGGAGACCGAGCACCGGATGGAATCCAGTCATGACCGCACGGAACTGAAGACTGCCAGGAGCTCCATAGCATCCTGGAGAAAATCGTCAAGGAGAAGAACGAGAAGATTGCCGAGTGAGGGTTTGGCCACAGACAATTCTTTCCGTCATGTTTCATTTCTGTTTGTTCCTTTGTTTGTTGGGAGGGGGGTTTGTTTGTTTTTTTTGTTTGTTCGTTTCAAGCCGCTTTTGAAAGATCTCTATTTCCTAAATGCTTGTGTTACGATTTAAAAGGGAGACAAGAGATGGGGAACTTTTGTGAAAGACGTCATAGCAATAATGACGCGTTGCAAGCCTCCTTTTACTTACCGCTTTTAGATGTTTGCTTTTCCGGACAGTGTAGCGCTGTCGTTGACTTGTTTTTAAAACGTTTGGAAAGTAAACGTAGGCCTACTTGTTCAGTATTGTTTTTTTGATCGATTGATAATGCGATTGGAATATTCAAGATTATGTTCGAATGTTCATCAGGTTTCCCTAAGTTGCTAGTGCATGCCGAAGGTTCGAGAATGTTGTAGAAGCTGACCGATTACATTCGCATACGTAGTCACAATTTCATTAGTTAAGCTTACTGATATGTAGAATATTCTAGAAAAGAATAATCAAGGATGTTCGATAATATTCTTTAGATAACATATAAAAGAATGAGAGAGAGAGAGAGAGAGAGAGAGAGAGAGAGAGAGAGAGAGAGAGGAGAGAGAGAGATTTGTTGAAGAGTTCTAGTCTAGAAGTGTTCGAGTCTTCACTGAGTTTGAACCTAGTCGATGAAAAGCTGCCATAGTAGAATATTGCCTGCTGCATGTACGATTCAGTTCCTGTACGACTTATCGAACCTGAAGGTCAGTGGATTGATTTTGTTCCTATATTCTTCAACGTATGTAAATAAAAAGGACCCTCTTCGTTTCAACACCGCCTGGTGTAGCTTGTTGTCTGCAAGCTGAACACCAACCACGGGATCTACAACGAACTCTTACAAGCTAGAGTACTGCACTTACCTTGTACTGCGGAAGTCAGCGCTTTTAGCATTGTAACGCGCGTGCACCATAAACTTTGTCTTTATTCTCGTTTTTAATGTTGATGTTTGTTTGTTTGTTTGTTTGTTTGTTTTGTTTGTTTTTCATCATCTCCATCATCGTCATCATCCTTGTCGTCGTCATCGTCATCATCATCATTATCATCATCATCATCATCATCATCATCATCATCATCATCATCATCATCATCATTATCATCATCATCATCATCATCATCATCATCATCATCATCATCATCATCATTGTCAACATATTTATCATCATCATCATCACATCATCATCATCATCATCATCATCATCTTTCTTCTTTTTCTTCTTCTTCTTCTTCTTCTTCTTCTTCTTCTTCTTCCAGTTATGACTCGTTCATTATTGTAAT
>JADBJO010011758.1:5000-7500 GCA_016801955.1 Conus betulinus
GGGCCATGTGCCAAATGTCATTCCAAGTGAGACTTCTTTGGAGTGCATTCTCCCACGTTGTCCATTGCCCTTGCTGGCTCTGCTGGACTGCTTTTTGGAGTCTTTTTTTGGTCTTCTTCTTTTCTCATCTCCTGAATCATCATGTCTCTTTTGGCTTTTCCTTTGGCCTTTGACCACCATTTCAGTTTTGGTCACCCCCAGTCCTTGTCTGTTGGGTGTGTGTGTGTCCTGTTATTTTTCTCTGATCTTGAGACTTTCTTTTGCAGAATCCATCGCCTCTTGAACTTTCCATTTTCTGCCTGTCTTCAGCTGGGGCTTGATTGCTTCAACCACCTTGTCTCCTGAGTCCTCCAGCATGCTTTGAAGTCTGATCTTCCCTGCTTTATATTCCTCCAGGATGGATTTCAGTGGTAGTTTCAGCTTTGCTTGGCGACAGTATAGCGCTATGTCAGTCAGACAGGGTGGGGGACACCAAGCCATTTCCTTGTGAACTTGTTGATTTTGGATTCCATTGCCTCCACTATGCTGGGTGCAGATGTCGTATATCATCAGAGGCCATAGGAGCTTTGGTATCAGCATGAACTGCAGACACCAGACCTTGTATTTGCCAGGGAGCCCACACTGGTCAATGGTCTCCAAGCCTTCTTCCGACATCTGTTTGGTTTCTTTTGCTCTTCGTGTGTCTTTCAGCGTATCATCATACCATCTTCCAAGGCTCTTGACTGGCTCTTCTGTTACTGTTGGAATGGTCTGGTTGGCAACACTGAAGACCACAGATTCGGCCACTTTTTTTCCTTTCCTCAGTGAGAGACTCCGTGATTTCTTTGGCTTGAACTTCATTCTGGATGAGGCAACTATGTCGTCCAGCCTCTCCAGCACGTGACGTGTCTCGTCTTCTCTGGATGAAATCACTGTAGTGTCATCCATGAAGGCCTTGAGGGGGGGCATCTTGTATCCATCGCCAAGGTCTGTTTGTCTTGCGTTGCTTGTTGTTGCTGCTTTCAAGATGACTTCCATTGCCAACACGAACAGTATTGGGGAAATTGCACAGCCCATTGCAATGCCCACTTCCAAGTTGATCCAATCTGTTGTGTACTCCTTGGTAGAGAACCGCATTGAGAAGCCATTGAAGTACTTCTTGATGTCGCGGATGTTCTTTGGCACATGGTACATCTTAAGAGCCAACTGTATCATCTCATGGGGTACAGATCCATATGCGTTTGCCAGGTCGAGCCACACTACGTCCAGGTCTCTCTTTTCTGTTTTTGCTCTTTGGATTGCGTCCCAGATCATTGTGGCGTGTTCTACACAGCCAGCCACGCCTGGAATGCCACCTTTCTGGACTGACACATCCAAGTACTTTTTTTCCATGAGGTACTTGGTCAGCCTTGCTGCCATGACAGAGAAGAAGATTTTTTCCCTTCGACGTTTCAGTAGTGATATTGGCCTGAACTGGCTGATGTCACTTGAGTTTTGCTCTTTGGGGATGTACACACCATCTGCCGTCATCCACTGGCCGCTGATGATCTTCTGTTTTCTCCAAGCTGATCGCAGCAGCCTGTGGAGCCACTCCAGCACCTTGGGACATTTCTTGTACAGCTGGTAAGGTATTCCGTTTGGCCCTGGTGATGATTTGGCTCTGGCTTTGTCGACCACCTTCTTGATTTCCGCCAACGTTGGGAGGCTTGTCATTGAACTGTTCCTCAGGGTTGGTTGGCCACACCAGACCTTGAATGTCGAGTGGTGGCTTTGCTCTGTGAGTCAGAGTATGTTTTTTCTCAGATGCTGCTCAAGAACTCCTTTGTCCACACTAGGGTCCCAGATTTTGGCTCGAACAGAGTTCTGGCAAACTGGAAGGGGTCTCTGAAAAAGCGCTCTTGTGTCTTCTTCTTTTGCTTTTCCTCTTCCTCGCAGATTCCGCTTTGCTGAGGGCGCTGTGTTTTTTGCTTTCAGGTCTTCCAGAGTTTTTTCCAAGCCTTTTTTTTTTCAGCTGGCAGAGCAGTCTTCATTTGCTTCTTGAGGTTTTTCTTTTGGACCCTGATCTTGTCCATCTCTCTTCTTGGCGTCTGGATTTCTTTGGAGGTGTTTTTTCTCTTTGGGTAGTTTTGCTCCATAGGCGTCTCTACATGTGGCATACACAATGTCCCCATATGTGGCTAGTTTGTGTTCCAGGGTGCTTTTTCCCTATCAGTGCATCGAGTCTTTGGACGATTTTTGCATCCAGTTTCTCCCAATCTTCAGTCTCGGTGTGTGTGTGTGTGTGTGTGTGTGGTGCGTGCGTGCGTGCGTACGTGTGTGTGGTGTGTGTGTGTGTGTGTTGTGTGTGTGTGTGTGTGTGTGTGTGTGTGTGTGTGTGTGTGTGTGCGCGTGCACATGTATGTGTGTCTGAGAGAGAGAGAGTTTCTTTGTTTGTGGGCATACATGCACTGGTAGGTGTTCGTGAGTGCTCACATATTTGTATGCGTATACATGTGTATGTAATAAAATCGTCATCTATGTT
>JADBJO010011758.1:12500-17500 GCA_016801955.1 Conus betulinus
CCACAGCCACAGCCCGGTCGGCCCCCGCCGCAGCCCCGGCACCGGCAATCCACAGGGAGCAGTCAGTGTCGAGTCGTCAAGAGGCAACCCACCGGGGGAGACACTGCACTGCTGCCGAGTCACTTCAGTGGTGTTCAGTGACGCCTGTTCTGATCTAACATATGCAGGACACCACCTACTAAGCCCTCTACTGACGACAATAATTGCTTAGTCGCGGAGCCGGCGCGAGTGAGCTCTCTCTCCGGAGGGCGCCACCACGTCTGTCCAACGACAGCCCCATGGACTCGCCGCCGATACCGGTGACCCCAACGGAACCAAACCAAGGCCACAGACGTGGAGAGGACATCGAAAAATTGAGGTCACCATGAGAGCAGGGCATGAATGGCCACAGAATTTGAGACTTTTTTTTATGCTGATCGATGAGAATGAGGATGATTAAGATGATGCTACGGATTTCCATTTCGGTCTGAGACTACATGACAGGGCTGTACTCTACGCTTCCTTTCATAATATATCCCGGCGTCAACCAGGCCCGAGAGATACAGGCACCTGCAGTGTTGGTCAGGAAATTTGAGCAACACTCTCAGAAACGCATCCCATTAAGTGGATGAAACTCGACTGTGTGGTCCCAGTCTTCCCAACTGAGCCCGCAGCAAACTCAACTCTGGGTAGGAGCCGGACGGGGCAGAAAAACCCACATGACTTCTGATGGGATTCGAGCCAACGATCTCCTAGCCGGGAGTCCGCGACGCTAACCACTTCGCCACGGCGGCTGGTGCGACATTGTTTTTTACCACACTGGTTCTAAAACTACCAACAAAACTGTCTATCATCGGCTCGATGTCCGCGTCAAGTCGCGGAATGGTAGCACTGTCACAGTCAGTCATGCCTGAAGTGTCGCTGGTTTCGTGCACTTGAAGCACATCAGACGGGCACTTCGTCCTCGCCTTGCTCGCTGTCATTCTAGTCTGGCCGTGCTGTCAAAACAAACTCATGCGTGCTTGATGTTTCAGACTGTGTGTGCGTCAAGCAAGACAGGCGCATCCAATGGGCGTACCGTGCCAAAGTCCCGATCATGCTTCTTACGTGCCTGTTTCTGCAGCTGCTGTCTAGCCCTCTGTGGTCTCGTCGAATCTGACCGGTTGGGTGTTTTTGTTCTGTACTACTGCACCCGTGTGCTGCGATTCAGAGCAGGGTCCGCCATATTTGTTGACAGTGGCGGGCTGGCGGGCTTGAGGCGTAAGAAGAGTCACCGTGCTGTCGGCTTCTCCCGCCACTTTCCACCTGGTCACTGTGTCGCTCGTCAGCAGGGCACTCAGGGTCAGGACGTTGCTGGAAGTCCTGTAATTGGCATGTTGACGATGGAATCAGCAGATTTACCACATCAGATTTACCACATCTCTCTTCCGATGTTCGCTACGCTTCACGTCTCGTGATCTCAGAGAGAGAGAGAGAGAGAGAGAGAGAGAGAGAGAGAGAGAGAGAGAGAGAGAGAGAGAGTTTGAAAGTCATTTAAACACATAAATCCTTTTAGTACAAAAAACTGATATAGCTCATATCAAAATAACATATCTATACTCTTTCTTCCACCCCCTATCCCCACCCTTCCCTACCAATATGTCTTCTTTTCGCGCTGGGCGCGTGTTCGCGCGCGCGCGCGCGCGCACACACACACACACACACACACACACACACACACACACACACACACACACACACACACACACACACACACCACGGCATGTTTTGACCTCTTTGGGGTTTTCAGGCAAGACAAACAATATTCAAGACAATGAAAAAACAATTAAAACAAAGAACGAACAGTCAAGTACCTCATGAAATCCATGTTGCGCCCAATATGCGGAGTTAGGTGATTTCTGTGTGTACTTCGTTTTCGTTGCCTTAAATGTTGTTTGTCTCACGTGAAGAGGACCAAAACGGTCGAAACGCGTCGTGTGTGTCATGTAATTTTTGTTTGTTTGTTTGTTTCGTTCGGCGGCATAGAAAATGTTTTCTTTAAGTTCATTTAGGGTTGTTAACATGCATAGTGTTAACAGTTTGTTTATGACATGAATGTATGGAAGTTTCTTGATGTGCTGTTGGCCCTTTTTTCTATGTGATGTGTGGCAGTTATCGGCCGCACTCTGCACAGTTTGTAAACTGTATCTGTGGCAAACCAAATGCAAATTAATGTATAACAGAGGCAAAGCAAATGCAAATTAAGATACAACAGAGGGTGCGTTAGGGCAAAGCAAATGCAAATTAACGTAAACAGAGGGTGCGTTGAGGCAAACCAAATAGCAATTAAAGTACAACAGAGGGTGCGTTGAGGCATACCAAATAGAAATTAACTTACAAGAGAGGATGCGTTGAGGCAAACCAAATAGAAATTAAAGTACATTAGAGGGTACGTTGGGGCAAAGCAAATAAAAAAAAAATTAATGTACAACAGAGGGTGCATCAAGGCAAACTAAGCAAATTAACGTACAACAGAGGATGAGTTGAGGCAAACCAAATAGAAATTAACGTACGAGCGAAGGTGCGTTGAGGCAAACCGAATAGAAATTAACGTACAACAGAGGGTGCGACTTTTCCCTTATTACAAAACATACAGCGAAACATACAAGTGAAATTGGGATAGATTTGATGTCTATTTCTTGCACCACAAATCACAGCCATTAATGTACATGTTATGTCTGACTGGTGTGAGAGAGTTACCTCTCCTGATCCTGTCGCTTTATTGCTAGCAGTAGCTTTATTGACCTCGGGTATGGCGGCTACCTGGCATGCTGCTTCCAGTTTATTGACCTGCTGAATGATTGTTACTTAGCCTGTTACTGTCGATCTATTGACTTTGGCCATTTTCTATCCTCCAGCTGACTTGATCTGAAACCATTTCCTGACTTACCAGAGTTTTTTTCACTCAAGGGTACAATAAAAACTAGTCTATTGTTGATGTTTTATTGCCTTGATGTAGACAGGTAATAGGTCCATTACTGACATTTCCCTATGATTTCGTAAACAACACATGGTTATTTTTTAATTAATGCCGGCAATACATGTTAAGTGCAAAAAAAGAAAAAAAAAAAAAAAAAGCCCTACCGATTTGTGAAATTCTTTGAGACACTTTGTTGACTTGACTGCTGATACTTTTTACTTATGTGTGTTATGTTTCTGTGACCTGCTCGTATGAAAACGCACATCCACACCCACATCCACACCGCGCACGCACGCACGCACGCGCGTGCGCACGCGCGCGCGCACACTCACACACACACACACGCGCACACACACACACACACACACACACACACACACACACACACACACACACACACACACACACAAATAGTTTCACATAAACGCACGCATGTGCACGCACACACACACACACACACACACACACACACACACACACACACACACACACACACACACACACACACACACACACACACCCGCGCGCGCGCGCGTGCGCGCACACACACAGCACCTAACAATACACACAGACAAACGCGCGCGCACGAAAAGTGAGACAGACAGACAGAATGAATGACAGACAGACAGACAGACAGACAGACAGACAGACAGACAGACAGAGACAGAGAGAGAGAGAGAGAGAGAGAGAGAGAGAGAGGCTGACGACACCAGTACAGTCAATTAAGATAGCGAAGGCTGTCAATAACATTTTGGCGGAGAGAGAGACAGACAGACACACAGACTGACAGACAGACAGACAGACAGAGACAGAGAGATGGGGGGGGGGGAAGAGATTGAACTAGTAGAGCTGAAATGGCTCTAAACGGTGCGATTGTCTGCCATGAACTTTGATGGGCTTTGTTTACTTTGTGTCTGGCACAATGCTGCAGACTTTTTCTCCTGCGATTTTCCTTCCGTTATCACCCTATTCTCCTAGGACCCAGTCTCTGGACTTTTTTTGTTGATACTCCTGTTGATTACTTTTTAAGACCACACACAGATAGACAAGCGCGCGCGCGCACACACACACACACCACACGCACACACACACACACACACACACACACACACACACACACACACACACACACACACACACGCACGCACGCACGCACGCACGCACGCACGCACGCACGCACGCACGCACGCACGCACGCACGCACGCACTCACACTCACACACACACACACACACACACACACACACACACACACACACACACACATACACACACGCGCGCGCACGCGCGCGCGTGCAAAAGATAATGTTAAAAGAGTTTAGACAACACACTCTTTACAATCAATGAATTCCTATGCCACCGATATAATGAATTCTAAAGAATTAAAACACAAACAAATAGCCACTAACCCACTTGTTTCACCAGTAGCACCCTGGGAACATATTAAATCTGCTTTTGATATTGATGATACAAATTTAAATAAAATCAATCTCCAAATATCTTGAAATTTAGTAAACATAAGCATTGAAAACAAGTATACTGACTGACTATATCAAGATTTACACAGACGGGTCTGTAATAAAAAAAATGGCAGTGCAGGATCAGCATTTTTTATTCCTTCCTTGACAACATTTAAACGTTATAATATTGGTAGACATTATTCCATTTTCACTGCTAAATTAATAGCCATTTTAATGGCGTTACATCACACTAAAGAGTTACCTTTAAATGCATGCAAAATATTATTTTGTATGGATTCAAAATCAGTATTATATGCTATCAGGGTCAAAATACCAAGACACGGGTCGAAATGACACCCGAAATCAAGCATTTAATACATCACTTAGCAAGCAAATATATCGGTGTCACTTTTTATTGGATTCCATCCCACTGTGGAATTGGCTGTAATGAACAGGTAGATCAAGCAGCCAAGAGTGCAGCACGCAATGCTGCAGGGACAATTACATTTAATGTTAAGCTAGATCTACTTGAGTATTATAAATACTTTGACAAGTTATCAAAGGATAATTTTGTTGACAAGTTGAAGACCTTAGATATTCAAT
>JADBJO010011758.1:22500-50000 GCA_016801955.1 Conus betulinus
AAATTTGACAATTATTGGTCTAGTTTGACCTTCATGTGCGTAGCCTATCCGGTGTGCTCGTTCAATGTCATCTACTGTCCAGCGCCTATGATCATCTGTATTGTTTAGAACATCGACAACTGCTTTGGTACATGTGTCAAAAGTTTCACTAGGCTGCTTTTGGGGAATCCCGAAAAAGCGCAGATTATCTCGTCGAGAGAATGGCTCTAATCTGTCGGCGTCTGTTTTTAGTTTTTCAACCTCTTCTTTCACCTCCTTTATCATTTCAGTTAATTTATGTACGTTTTCCTTTCCGTTATGTGTCGCGGCAAAACAGGTGTTGTATGTCAGTTGTGACGTCAGTCACTGTCTCTTTTAATTGCCTGTGTTCAGTTTCCAGTTTGTCACATCTTTTGTTTATCTCTTCACATTGTACTTTCACTTGGCCTAGTTCCTCTTTAATTTCTCCAAGATCATTTCTTATAAGTGAAGTTTGTTGCTGAAGTTGTTGTTTTATGGCCTGCATAAGTCTGTTAAAGATGTTTTCATGTTCTGTCGTCAATGTAGTCGTTGCCGTCGTATCTTTTGGGGCGTTTTTCATAGTTTTTGATGATAAAAGTAAAGAAGAAGAGACTAGTATGATAGATGAAAATGAAACTGAGCCATTATTTAATCAACCTATTTCCAGTGAAGAAGTCGTTGCCGGTATTAAACATTTAAGATTAGGGAAGAGTGCAGGACCGGATAGAATCATAGCAGAAATGTTGAAGAATGCAAACACAACTGTAATCAAAAATCTACACTTACATACTAAATGCAAGATTAACTGAATGGGCTGAAACTGAAGAAAAAAAAAATAGTGGAAGAACAAGCAGGTTTTAGAACCAGTTACAGCACCATAGACCATATATTTACACTATATTCTTTGATTCAGAAACATCTTCTCTGCAAATCGAAGCTGTACATTGCATTTGTAGATTTCAAGAAAGCCTTTGACTCGGTAAATCGGAATGCTCTGTGGAATGTACTCCGTAAAAAATGGTGTTAATAGTAAATTATACATGGCTATTAGAGGGGTCTACAACTCAGTGCTTGCATGTGTGCGTGTGAAGAGTGAGTATCCGAGCATTTTGATTGTCCAAAAAACAAGGATGCTTGTTAAGTCCACAGTTGTTTTCTTTTTTCATAAACGAACTGGCGGTGGAATTGTCCCGCAAAGGAAGACATGGTATCCGGATGATACCTGAAGCAGTTGAATTAGTTTTACTACTGTATGCTGATGATGTGGTTCTCCTGTCCGGAACAGTTGTAGGTTTGCAAAACCAACTAAATGTATTGAAAAAGAAGAAGCAGACCGCTTAGGTTTATCAGTTAACTTGGATAAGACGAATATAGTGGTCTTTAGAATGGGTGGTCACTATCAGTGTATGAAAAATGGTCTTATGGAAATGCAGATGTTCAAGTAGTTAATTCATATAAATATCTTGGAATGATATTTTCAACAAAATTAACTTTCCGTTACGCATGGGAAGAATCTCTGATGAAAGGGAAAAAAGGTACTATTGAAATTCTGAAATCCCTGAGAAAACTGAATTGTACAGACTGTGGTATATTTTGGAAAATGTTTGATACACAGATAAATAAAACCTCTTCTTACTTATGCAGCTGAAATTTTGGGGCTTACATGAAAATTTGCAGATGGAAAAAGTACATACGTATGCTATGAAGCGTTTCCTTCAAGTACCTATTCATTCATCCAACACCGTTTTATATGGAGAAATGGGCAGATACCCGTTGTATATAAGTACATTTGTGAAATGTATTAAGTACTGGTTGAAGATCTTGAAGCTACCCCAGTCCCGTTTGAGCAGGCAAGCCTATGATATGATGCTTTTAGAAATGGAAAAAGGTAAAGAAAACTGGGCTTATAAAGTAAAGAAAGTCCTTTCAGAACAGGGTTTTGGAATAGTGTGGATGACCCAGGAAGTAGGAAATGAGCAACAGTTCATTGCGGAATTTAAAGACAGGCTTATTTGTTCTTTTAAACAGAATTGGCACTCAGATATGGAAAGTAAAGAAAAATATCGCTGTTTTTTTCTCATTTAAGAATGTGTTCCATCCTGAAAAGTTTCTCAGTGTCATAACAGAAGATGGCACAGAATAAATTACGCAAGATTTAGGTTGAGAACTTTAGGTTTTAATGCGAACAAAAGATGGTTTGAATGTGAAACATCCACAGAATCTCCTTGTCCTGCATGTAGACATATTATTGATGACGAAGAACACTTTCTGTTTCCACTGTACAGCTTATAATGAAGTGCGGACAAATTGTTCATTTTTCCAGCTAGATATAGCGAAAAGACAAAATGTCGCTGGCGTGTTATCATCAGATGATGAACTTGTAATTAAATCAGTTGCGAAATTCATCGCGGAAGCATTGAAAATTAGGCAGATGAAGGATAGTGAAGTTTAAGATAATACATTATAAGAGATATCTGAATGAATATTATCATTCATCGCATGTGGAAGAGATCAGTAAAATACAATGACATCATTCATTTGAGTGGATGGTCGAGTCAGTCTTTTTTTTTTTTTTTTTTCCCCCCCCAAGTTGAAGAGATCGGTAAAATACAATGTCATCATTTGATTGAGTGGATGGTCGAGTCAGTCTTAAGGTGTGTGTGTGTGTGTGTGTGTGTGTGTGTGTGTGTGTGTGTGTGTGTGTGTGTGTGTGTGTGTGTTTTAACTTTACTGCATTACTCCTGTGCGTGAGGTGAGGACATAACGAAATGTTACGAATTTTTTTTTTTGTTAACTTTGGATTTGATACACACTCGGAATGAAAGTGTACTATTTGTTTGCAGGAAAGGAAGAGGGAAATGTTTTGTTGGTTTTAGTTGGGTTCTTTTTTTTCCTTGTCTTGTCTCCTCCTTCAATTTCTGAACCAAATCATTCAGAGGCAAGCACGTGCACTCGTTCAGGGGGGATGGGGGTGGGGTGGGGGGGTGGGGGGATGGGGGAAGAGAGGGATTGCGGGGGGGGGGGGGGGGGGGGGGGGGGGGCTTGAAAAAAGGCACGAATTAGATACATAAACAAGAATGTGAGAGCGTGGATATTTAAAGAACAGACGGGAAAAGGCTAGACAGAGACGAAGAAATGAAGAAAGAAAGAGATGAGGAAATAAAGAAAAATAGAAAGAAAGAAAGAAAGCAGGCATATATTGCTATGTCATCAATACTCTTCATACATGGAATAATTCTGAGCTGAATTAATAGGAAAGCTTTTAATGAGTCTTCTTTACAAAACAGAAGAAGAAGGAGGAGGACGAGCAGGAGCAGGAGCAGGAGAAGAAGAAGAGAAAGAAGAAGAAGAAGAAGAAGAAGAAGAAGAACAAGAACAACAACAACAACAACAACAATAACATTGACAAAAAAACAACACAACAAGAAAAAGAAAACGAGAAGAACATGAACGATGACAAGAAAGAAGAAGAACAACAACAATATACAACAATATACAACAACCACAGCTGAAACAACTAAAAAAAGAAAACAGCAACAACAACAACAACAAGACGAAATCACGATACGAGTGGAGCAAAAAACCACAACGTCGACGCCAGTAGCCAGAGGCACGGGAGCAGCACACAACAAGCAGCAGTGACAGCAACACAAACAGCACCAACAATAACACTAACATCAGCAGAGATCCTACACCACGCAGACAAACGACGTCAACAGACAAGAACCGGTGGAAACTGACCCGCTGTTTGCTTGGGAATGGACGCGACGCAGACCGAGCTCCGTTGTCTGGTTTCAGCTGAACATGAAACAGACCTGTTGGCTGGATAGGAGCTGGCTATGGACTAGATCCGTTGTTTGGATGGCACTGGGGGAAAAATAGACCTATTTGTTAGATGGTGCTTAATCTAAGATAGAGCCTGTTGGCTGGATAGGGCTGGCTATGGACTAGATCCGTTGTTTGGATGGTACTGGGGGAAAAATAGACCTATTGGTTAGATGTGCTGAATCTGACATAGACCCTGTTGGCTGGATAGGGCTGGATATGGACTAGATCCGTTGTTTGGATGGTACTGGGGAAAAAATAGACCTATTGGTTAGATGTGCTGAATCTGACATAGACCCTGTTGGCTGGATAGGGCTGGATATGGACTAGATCCGTTGTTTGGATGGCACTGGGGGAAAAATTGACCTATTTGTTACATGGTGCTTAATCTAAGATAGAGTCTGTTGGCTGGATAGGGCTGGCTATGGACTAGATCCGTTGTTTGGATGGTACTGGGGAAAAATAGACCTATTGGTTAGATGTGCTGAATCTGACATAGACCCTGTTGGCTGGATAGGGCTGGATATGGACTAGATCCGTTGTTTGGATGCACTGGGGGAAAAATAGACCATTTGTTAGATGGTGCTTAATCTAAGATAGAGCCTGTTGGCTGGATAGGCTGACTATGGACTAGATCCGTTGTTTGGATGGTACTGGGGGAAAATAGACCTATTGGTTAGATGTGCTGAATCTGAGATAGACCCTGTAGGGTAGATACGGCTGGCTATGGACTACATCCGTTGTCTGGATGGTGCTGGATATGGAATAGACCTATCGGTTGGATGGTGCTAAATCTGAAATAGACCTATCGGTTGGATGGTGCTGAATCTGAAATAGACCTATTGGTTGAATGAATGGTCCTAGGAATGAAAGAGACCTGTTAGTTGGACGGAGCTGGAGAGGAAATCGACCTGTTAGTTGGACAGAGCTAGATAAAGAATAGACATGTTGGGTGAATGAGGCGTGGTTGGAAACAAACCTGTTGTGTGGTGAATCATGTTGGACTGGAAGCAGAGAATCAGTTACTAGTGCAGCGCGTGAAATAGCTGCCTTTGCTGGATAGTACTGACCATGAAATGTACAACCTTGATCAGCAAGACTGCACATGAAATAGAGAAACCAGCTGGATAGTGCTGGACATTGAATATTCACCTTTGTTGGATAGTACTGACCATGTCTACAACTTAGTTTTATACTTCTGCACACGAAATAGACAACTCTGTTGAACAGTGTCAGAATAGACGATTCGGTTGAATAGTGTTGGACGTGAAATAGATTACTCGGTTGAATAGCGTTGGAGTGAAATAGACAGCTCGGTTGAATAGCGTTGGAATGAAAAAGACACTTTAGTTGAATACTGCTGGGCATGAAATAGACAACTCGGTTGAATAGTACTGGATATGAAACAGACAATTCAGTTGAATAGTGCTGGGCATGAAATAGATAATTCAGTTGAATACGGTTGGGCATAGAATAGTCAACGCGGTTGAATGGTGATGGATATGAAATAGACAACTCACAGACGACTCGGTTGAATAGTGCTGGATATGAAATAGACAATTCACAGACAACTCAGTGAATAGTGCTGGATATCAAATAGACAACTCGGTTGAATACCGCTGGGCTCATGCCCAGTAGTCAACTCGGTTGAATAATGATGAACATGAAATAGACAACTCGGTTGAATAGTGCTGGATATGAAATAGACCACTCAGTTGAATGGTGTTGGACATGAAATAGACTACTCAGTTGAATAGTGTTGGACATGAAATAGACAACAACTCAGTTGGACAGTGTTGGACATGAAATATAGACAGTTTAGTTGAACAGCAGTGCTGGATATGAAATAATCAGTTTTGTTGGATGGTATAGGTCATGAAATTGACAACTTAGTTGGAATGTGCTTGACATTCATGACATGACTTGGTTGGACTGGACTGAAAATCAAATAGACTCAGGCCACGGGCGTGTCTCTTTCATGCAGAAGGGGGAACGTGGTGGAGTGCTGGATTGAAAGAATCCTGTGCCCGTAACTCGTTACTAAGCAGTAAAAAGGAGGGAGGGGTGGGAATGTGAAGAAGAGGGTGCAATGTGTGTGTGTGTGTGTGTGTGTGTGTGTGTGTGTGTGTGTGTGTGTGTGTGTGTGTGTGTGTGTGTGTGCGCGTGTGTGTGCGTATGTGTGTGTGTGACTGTGTGTGAGAATGAGAGCATGTGCGTGTGTGTGTGTGTGTGTGTGTGTGTGTGTGTGTGTGTGTGTGTGTGTGTGTGTGTGTGGTGTGTGTGTGTGTGTACGCGTGCGTGTGTTTGTGTGTGTTTAACTTGTCCCATCTTCCGTGCCACCTTAGTGGCAGTTCACCCCTGCCGCTCATTCTGACGCCCCGTCTATAGCTACAGCCCAGTCCGGCCCGATGCGGCCCCGGCACCGGCAGTCCAAAGAGAGCAGTCAGTGCCAAGTCGTTAAGAGGCAACGCACCGGAGGAGACACTGCACTACTGCGAAGTCTCTTCGGTGGTGTTCAGTGGCGCCTGTTCTGATCCAACATCTGCATGACCCCATCTACTAGTCCCAGTGCAGTGCAGTAGGTTTTAGTATGGAGAAGATTCCAATGGCAGTAGTGATGCCACGTAGAAGGGAATGAAGCCCTGAAGTCACCTTACAAAAACACAACAGTCGAGACTCACGATGATCGATAAACGCTGTGGGGGGTGGGGAGGGTCTCTCATATGACCTGGAGAGCAGACGGCTAACAAACCATAATTGCCCAGACATATTTCTTTTGTTCTCTCCCCCCCCCCCCCCAAGGGAATCAGGCCAAGGTTCCACACCTAGTGTACGGCCACCAGCTGAACTTCCAACCCCATGCCGTTTCCTCCTCCTAATTTGCTGATTCATGTTCCTGTCAGATGATGTCGCTGATGGCGATCTTCATTAAGGAAGATGCCGAGGTTTGGAGATTCCCCCGGTAGGAATCTAGGAATGGCAGTTTCAGTTATAGGGGAGTTCCCGTGACAGTAAGATGACAGAGTATGGTCATTTGCTGCTATCTTCACTGACACAAATGATACCACGTTAGGCTGTACTCACCAATATCCAGAAAGGTCATGACCGAAATTAGATTACGAAATGTCAAGAGACACAGATAGATTTATCGTATCAATAGAAATGCGGTTCAGTGTTCACCTCTTCACATCCTAAAAGCGGATGAGGAAATACTGGATCATCATCATTAAGGATTAATGTACATTTTGTATTTTGGAGCTGACTACATATCATCTCACATGACCCTGCAGTTCACTACAAGGAAAAAACCGCTGTTCCAGACAGCAAATGAAAGTTGTGAAGTTTACTTTGAACTGTTCTATCTCTAAACTTGCTTGACTGAGATGCAGTCTGGCTACACTCGCTTGGTTCCTTTCTTCATCTTGTTTTCTACGCTTGTGAACTTGTCAGTTTCTGTATCAAACCTCTGTTTAACGTCTTTGTGTTTAAAGAAAGCTAGCTATTGTTTAAGGCTGAATACATAGCTGTTCACATAAATTGACATGTGACGTAACAGTGCCAGCATTTTCAGACAAGGTCGACTGCTGTCCATCTAAACAAAAATAACGAGGCTGTCTAAAATGTCGTTATGCACAGTCGCAGCTCGTTAATTTCAAACTTCTGAACTGATTTTTTTTTCCTCTGCTGCTCACTGTCTGCAAAAAAAAAAATCTTTCCTTTCATTAAATGCACTGTATAAACCTTACGGAGATCGAACGAATCAAGAGAAGCAGACATGACTGGGAGCAGGGCGTTTGGAACGGTGCTTTTTATGATGGTCGAAATCAATACTCAGTCTTCAAAGAGTGGTGCAAAGAACTGGCTTGGAATTCCAGCGGAGGTGATTTCTCAGTGAAGTTATGAATATTGTGAAAGGAACAAACAATGTTCGTTAGTTAATGCCAAGCCTATTGATATGACCAGCCTTTAATATGAACTGGCTGTACGTGCCAGCGGGAGAATGTAAACGAATACAGCCTCAATAACAACAGCGAGAAGTTCACAGCAGCCGGATGAAAGCTCTACCATCAAAGGCGGCAGATTAGTTCTTAATCAGGGTAATCGGTTGAAATCACATCGTTGTCTCATTCATCACATTAACCGAGCATATCCCTCCTTCCTCTCTCCTATCAGTTCACACGACAGGTCACTTAGGGCATTTTATCACATAGGAGTCGCGATTGAGCATTTCCTGCTGAAATGAGCATTCAGCGCGGTGCTTTATGCGTGTCCTGTCTGGCTCAGCTTCAATACACTCACTGCTCTAAACCGTGTGGGCCTGTTTGGAACGGCCATTTCTCCTGGAAATATCATCGTCTGATTTGTACCCCATTTCCTTTTCATTACACGTACGGAGTCCTAGAAGGGTTGCTCAAAGTTAAGCTTCTTTTTCAAATCTCTGTCGGCACAACGTTGCAAAGAATTCACTGACGTATGTGATTAAAATTGACAGTTGAATACATTTTTTTACTTCGATTTACGTAAACGAGATCGTTTATCCGTACCAAAACGCGCTGGAAATTTCAGATAATCGTTTACCTTTTTCAATTAATGTGTTCAGCTCGGAAACTGACTGAAACACCAGTTAGACAGTCCAAGTGATCATTTACAACAGGCCATTCCATATCCCCTTTCCCTCCCCTCACCATTCCCCTCTCTTGCCACACTCGTAAAGAATCTAACACCCCATCCTCCCCTTTCTCGGAGATGCTGTTTGTTTGTTTACTTTTTATGTTTTGTTGTTGGTGTTGTTAGTCTGATTCCTCTAATGCTAATCATCGGTAGTTTTATTTCGATTTTCTAAGAATGTAAATGAAAATGAATAGATGAATAGACCGTAATTTGTTTTTAATCAACCAACCATAGATCTTTGTGTGTTCAGTTCAGTTCAGTTCAGTGGTGTGTTTTAACGTCTGTTCACCATTGATGATATTAGACGAAAAATAATTTTAAAACGTCATCTCCAACTAACAAAGCTTAACCTCAAAGATAAAAAAAATAACAATAACTTTTTGAATTAGTGGTAAAAATAAACACACATTAAAGCAACTTGGCAATTTTAGATTGTGCGATAATGGTAGCAATGTTTATGATAGAAGGGCTGGACAATATTTGACTGATATCTTGGACGTTGATATCAATAGAATTTTCTTTATAAACTGGAGTTAAGACAGAACATTCTCTCAACAAATGATGCACTGAAATAGGATTACCACAAGTACAAAAGAAAACAAGGCAAGAATATTTTGTGTTCCATGCATTTAACTTGAGTCTCTGTGTGTGTGTGTGTGTGTGTGTATGTGTGTGTGTGTGTGTGTGTGTGTGTGTGTGTGTGTGTGTGTGTGTGTGTGTGTGTGTGTGTGTGTGGTGTGTGTGTGTGTGTGTGTGTGTGTGTGTGAATCCTCGAAAACAGCGTATGAAGGTTTTTGCCATGTGTGGATTTAGATTATTATTTCTCTTTTGGTTTTGTTGTTGTTGTTGTTGTTGTTTTTTGTGAGCTGACGTATGTATCAATAATGATCAAGTAGGAAAAAAATGGGGATTCTTGAGACTGACGTTTTCCTTAGCAAGCATATCATCCTGTCATGGTCAATGTCTGTAATATTTCTCTTCAGTCTGTACCATCTTTGCTCTGTTACCAACAGACGTGTTTCCTCCCTTTCCTTCATCTTGTCTTTTCTTTGTTCTCCTGTTGCGTGTGGTTTGTTGATTACTGCTACCTGCACTGTCTCCTGTTCAGTCAGGCTTGAAATAGGAAACAGTTCTGTCGTGTTGCTTCATTGTTTCCGTGGTAACGACACGCATGAGACGTGGCTGTATTCGTTTTCATGGTTGGAAAATAACCGTTATGAACGTTCGCCAGAAATCAACAGAATCAGTCACAGTCTTTTGTTTTCTCTCTCTCTCTCTCTCTCTCTCTCTCTCTCTCCTCTCTCTCTCTCTCTCTCTCTCTCTCTCTCTCTCTCTCTCTCTCAACAAATGGGGCATCCATCCTCTTATTTTTCCCACTTCGTAACTCCACTTCTTTCCTCCAACAAGCTCTCACACACTGTGCATAGTATGTGTCTTCATTTACCGACAGACATAACCTCGTTAATGCTTTAAGCTTAGTTTGATACAATGGCGCCAGAGGAATTACCCACCGTCCAAACAACCAACAGGACGGTTTTGTGCGGGCGGTTGATTTGTCTGCATATGTGAGTGAATGCGCAGCAGAACAGATGTACAAATCTGATGATGCTAAAACGGTTTCGTTCCAACGGGATTTTTCTTTTTCTAATGCAGAACAGTTCCAGCTTTTTGCAGTGGTGTCTGGGAAAACATGGGGGAGCACATGGGGGCCACCCTCCCCAGCCCATCTCCACTCTGACGAGAGTAGGAAACTGACAGTCCTGCCTGCCTGTCCCTTCGTCTATGCCTTCCCCACTTTGCGGAAAATTCGGAATCCTGCCGCAGGTATTTTTCCACTTCTGCCGTCCCGTCTTCCGCTGTCTCACGTCTTTGCTATGTGAGCGCACATGAATTAGCTCTACTGCAAAGAGAAAAGGCTGGAACTCTACGGACTCATCAGCCGTATCACCTTGGGACTTCATGTCACGCACAGCAACGACGATAGGATTCATATCGTGCCTGACTGAGTCATCAATATTCTACTACCTGCAGACATTTCTACTTTTATTTCGTCATCTATTCTCCCCATGCTTTGAGGGTCAGCGTTAATAACCGAGATACCATTTTTTTGCCTGTGGTTCGTTCACGCCTGTCTTCGTTCTTCCCTCGCCTGCCGCTTGTCCGATACTGCTCCCCTGCTGTGTCCTGTTCACTGGAGCTTCAAACACGCAGCTTTACTTTTCTCTGCTGGGTGTTCAGACGCAGCGCCTGCCTGTGGATATATCATCAGGACAGCTGGACGGAAGGGGTTGACGGAGATAGGAATAGCTCAGTGGTAGAGCGCCGGACTCGTAATCTTGGTGATCCTGGGGTTGCGGATTCGAATCTCCGCTGGGGCCGTTTCAGTAAGGGGGATTTTTCCCTCGGAGTTAACATTGATTCTGACTTCATTTCCCGTACAGTCCTTCGAATGAGACTATAAACTGAGGTTGTTTGTGTGCACGCACGCACTACAGCTTGCACACACGTAAAATTCCATCACCGACTTTCGGAAGAGAAGGCCAGTTTGGCCGTTGGTGTGGGTGATACGCTACACATAGCATGCACGCTGCGTGAGAAATAGAAAGAATGGAGGAAGGAAGGAACTGAGTGAACGATATTGACTGGAGGACACGGGAAACGACTGAATGAAGCGCCAGCTGGCAGCTCTTCAGTCGGCACTATCCAGGTAGGCAGCACGTTGTGTAAACACTGTGGATTGTAAAGCGTTAAGAGCTTGGTCTCTAGCCGAGGATAGTGTGTTATATAAGTATTCATAATAATGATAATGATGATAATGATAGGAGGAGGGAGCATGGAACTCGAATGAATTGTGTGTTTGTGTGTGTGTGTGTGTGTGTGTGTGTGTGTGTGTGTGTGTGTGTGTGAGAGAGAGAGAGAGAGAGAGAGAGAGGGAGGGAGGGAGGGAGGGAGGGAGGGAGGGAGGGGAGAGAGAACAGTTTTAGCTGCCAAGGTTTCCATTTTGTCGGTGAATCGAAATCATCAGCAGATATATATCACCCTCATCACACTTGTCAGAGTCTGGTTTTACTGTCACATGTTTCTCGATCCCAGAGCTTCCAGTCTCACTCTATAGCAATTCCATAAAGCAGAAACTTTCCCCTGACGTAAACGACGCTGCATGTGCAACACCCGTTACAGCAGAAGATGTCTATTTAAAAAAAAACAAACATTTGTCCAAACCTTCTATTGAAATTAGATTTCTATTTGAAAGACAGGCTCTAAAACTTCGTGGAACTTCGCTATTAAAGAAAAAAAAAACATGAAAACTGTACGCTTTAAACATTGACAGTAACAGACTATTAGAAGCTGAAATAAATATTCAAGTTAATCATCGTTTTATTAATGCATCCATTTCATTTGCAGAAGACTGGGCACGCATAAAGACAAATTCCTGAACGGTGTTCAATGCAATATTCCACAGTCAGAAGAAAACGTTCTAAATGATTTCCAATGCAACATTCCACTGTTACATGAAATATTCTGAACAGTGTCCCATGCAACATTGCACAGTTACATGAAATGTTCTAAACGGTGTCCAAAGCAACATTCCACAGTTACATGAAATGTTCTGAACAATACCCCATGCAACAGTCCACATTCCACAATTAGGAGACAACATTCTCTAAAAGGTGTCCAATGCAACATTCTATAGTTACATGAAATGTTCTGAACGGTGTCCAACACAACATTTCACAGCTACAAGAAATTTTCTGAACAGTGTCCAGTGTAACATTCTACAGTTACGAAACAGCGTTCTGAACGGTGTCCAATGCAACATTCCACAGTCACGAGAAAACGATCTGAAGAGTGTCCAATGCAACATTCCACAGTTACGAGAAAACGATCTGAACGGTGTCCAATGCAACATTCCACAGTCACAAGGAAACGTTCTGAACGGTCTTCAATGCAACATTCCACAGTCACAAGGAAACGTTCTGAACGGTCTTCAATGCAACATTCCACAGTCACAAGAAAATGTTCTGAATGGTGTCCATTGCATAATTCCACGGTTACGAGGAAACTTTCTGAACGATATTGTGTGCGGCATTCCACAGTTCCAAGAAAATGCTCTGAACGGCGTCTGTCAAGCGCAGTACTCCACAGTTACAAGAAAACGTTCTGAGCAGTGTCCAGTGCAATATTCCACAGTGACAAGAACACGTTCTGAACAGTGTCCAATACAACTTTCCGCAGTTACAAGAAGACGTTCTGAACGTGTCCAATGCAACATTCTAAAGTTACAATCTCGTTTCTCCGAAATCTCACTTCTCCGGCTGTGTTTAAAGTCAACGTCAGCCTGGAATGTCGAATCTACCAACACCAAGCATACATCCACAGACTGATCCAGACCTTAACATTCCAGACCGTAAGCCTCACTATACATCTTCACCAGACAGTAAACTCCAGCATACATCTTCCTCAGACTGAAACACCAGTAGGTCCTACTTGGCACAGAACAACTCTCACCTCTCCTCCACTCCCCCCTTCATTTCCCCCCTTCCCCCCTGTCCATTAAAACGTTTCGCAAGAGACGGATCTCCCTGAGCCCTCAATACTGGCTGTGAATTTAGAAACAGAATGACATATATCACTCTGTACATGGGGAAAACTCAACAATGACAGAGATTACTTGTCCAGTCAAACAGGTTAATCGTCAATAAAGTACGATACCATTGGAAAATGGAACGTGCAGACACATGTGATAGTTTGGAGAGAGCACAGAGGGTGAGGAAGAGTAGAATTTGTCGCAGCTCAAAACCGTCTCAACTAAAGTCCCACCAAAACGTCTCACATATTTACACATTACGATTCGGTTTGCAAAGAGGACCACACGACGGAGAGCCTGTATCAGCCTAATTTTTGCTCAGATCAAAAATCGGCAGAAGAATGTCTCTTCAAATAGCGATTCGTCTTCTCTTTGATCTCTCTTCTGATACCCCCATTCCCTCTGTGGTTAGTATCATATGCATTAAATGAAGCTGTAAACGTCTCCCGCTAGTTCAGAGAGAGAGAGAAAGAGAGAGAGAGAGAGAGAGAGAGAGAGAGAGTGAGAGAGAGAGAGAGAGAGAGAGAGAGAGAGAGAGAGAGAGAGAGAGAGAGAGAGCACGTGCACTGTACAGTAAGCAAAAAGAATAACTACTAGGTAAGCAAAACTGTACAGCGCAATACAAGTTGATGATGAAGTTTTTTTAACAGGATAGCCAACAGCGCCGAAAGGCCGAGGCAGGAAAGCCAGTCAAACCAACATTACTGATTCCAGATTTCAGCCGTGGAGGCCATCAGTTTTCAGATGTCTGTGACTGATTCCTGCCAGATGATGGGTGATGATAAAAGGCTGCTGAATGTCATCACCGGGATAAAAAAAAAAAAAAAAAAAACTCTGGGATTGTCAGACCCACCTTGCATCACACCTTGGGTCAATTCGATGCCCCCCACCCCCACCCCATCCCCCCACCCCCCACTCCCCTGTTGTCCTCATTTTTAACACTTGCAGTCACATTCCTTTCACACCACTGATCCAGCCTCCATCTGCACACATCCACGTTTGTTTCTGCTTTTTTTTTTCAGTCAGTGTTGTCATCATCAAACCGTCTCGGCATGGGTACCGTTGTGTTGTCGGGAGTAAAGACTTTAGACACACCAGAGCCGATCTTTCTTCTGACTGCATGAGATTCGATGATGAGAGAGAGAGAGAGAGAGAGAGAGAGAGAGAGAGAGACAGACAGACAGACAGACAGACAGACAGACAGACAGAGATAGAAAAAGACAGAGAGAGAGACAGCGAGAGAATAGTCTATCTGTAAAGCTTCCATTTAGTCAATGAATCAGTAACATCAGCAGATTTTTTATCAGCCTCAGTTCAATTATCACATCTGGATCTAATTCTCAGATTTTCTAAGGTGTCCGCTAATGCTGTATATTGATTCTATAAAGCAGCTAGGAGGGAAAATCAATCGTATGGGAGATTTATGGATCGTTCTCCACAGATTTACACACAGCGGGGGAAGAAACTAGTTGATTTTGCTATAAACAAATCGTAACAGCGTGTGATTCTTTAAACTCCTTCCCTGATTTACATACACTGTTCAGTAAAAGTTGATTTCTGTTCAAGGAGATGATGGACCACAGCTTGATCACTTGATCGCATTTGACTGGTATTCACCTTGAATACCTGTGATTACGCTGTCTGGTAAATACACACTGGGCCTCCCGTGATAATGCTGTCTGGTTTATACACACTGGGCCTCTGCGATAATGATGACTGGTTTATACACACTGGGCCTCTGTGATTATGCTGACGTGTTTATACACACTGGGCCTCTGTAATTATGCTGTCTGGTTTTACACACTGGGCCTCTGTGATTATGCTGACTGGTTATACACACCAGGTCTCTGTAATTATGCTGTCTGGTTTATACACACCAGGTCTCTGTGATTATGCTGTCTGGTTATACACACTAGGTCTCTGTGATTGTGCTTTCTGATTTATACACACTAGGTCTCTGTGATTATGCTGACTGGTAATACACACTGGTCCATTGTGATGGTGTTGACTGGTTTTATACATCTATCAACACCAAGCATACATCCACAGACTGATCCGGACCTTAACATTCCAGACAGTAAGCCTCACTATACATTTCCTCCAGACAGTAAGCTCCATCATACATCTTCCTTAGAGTGACAGATTGGTACTTGGCACAGAACACCTCCCACCCCCCCTCCTACACTCCCCCAACCCCCCATCCCACCCACCCCCCATCCTTTCACTGTCCGTAAAACCCTTTCGCAAGAGACTGATCCCCTAAGCCCTCTGAATTTAGAAGCAGAATGACATACATGAGGGGGGGGGGGGGGGGGGGGGGGGGGGGGGGGGGGGGGGGGGGGGAAATAATAACAAATATTGTGTGTCCAGTCAAACAGGTTAATCGTCAATAAAGTATGCAATGCCATCAGAAAATGAAACAGTGGCAGGCATGTGACATTTTGGAGAGAACAGAAGGGTGAGGATCAAGAAGAATTTGTCTCAGCTCAAAACCGGACCGTCTCAACTGAAGTCCCACCGAAAAATGTCAAAGACTTACACATTACGGTTCGGTTAGCAGATCGGACCACACGAAGGAGAGTCTGTGTCAGCCTTTTGTTTCTCAGATCAAAAATGGCAAAAAAAAATGTCTCTTCAAACTGAGATTCGTCTTTTCTTTGATCTCTCTTCTGTCTCTCCTATTCCCTCAGTGGTTAGCATCACGTGCGTATAACGTAGCTGTAACTTCTTCCCGTCAGTTAGAGAGAGAGAGAGAGAGAGAGAGAGAGAGAGAGAGAGAGAGAGAGAGAGATTTGTCATCTTCGACAGGAAACAAAAGGACCTGTACCCAGACTCCTTGCGTGCTGTGCTTCTTGAGTCTTTCGTCAGTAGACACGGCAACGATTTAGAACTGTCTAGGGAAAAGGGGTAACCGACAGCCATAAAAAGTAACAGCTGTGGTTGACGGCACTAAATGTGGACATGTTGAGCATGCTACTGCTTCACAGTCCCGTGTATTCTGTGGTACAGCGTCTGGCATGAAGTCTTCTGGCAGGCCTTGAAAAATGTCCATGTGTTGACAGCAGTCTCGTTCAAGTCAATTCAGTATTAAAACAACAACAACAACAACAACAGTAGCAGCAGCAACAACAACAGCAATGACATCAGCTGCATGATCAACAACAACAACAACAACAACAACGACACAACAGGAAGAACTACAACAACAGCAGGAACAACACCAACTCCCAAGCAGCGGCGTGGTTCTTCAAAATGATAGAGACATTTTTTCTTTCCATAAACAACCGTGTGAGTACGTTTAGACTGTCTGCACTGTCAGCATTTTATTTTCCATTTACAAGCAATTGATGAATGGTACAGGAAACGCTTCCTGAATTCAGCTGCATCGCCGCAGCTAGTCTTCTGCAGCATCATCTTCACGAAGCTGATGGACTCTACATACAGCTGAAGACAGCGGATCAGAACACCAGAAACTTACCGCAAAAACAAAAACAAAAACAAAAACAAGAGTACACAAGGAATGGAAGGTAGCTCAGTGAGAGAACTCAACATCCTGATCAGAGAATTTCCCGGCAAGAAAAAGTAGTAGAGACCAGCACGCTGAAGGGGAAGGCAGACGCCAGAAGAAGTTCTCCTCTACAAGGATCCTGGATCCATTCCCAGCGAGAGTTGCAGCTCAACAGTTTGAAACCGACTGGGCTTCGATCCGGATGGGAGAGAACTCAACGCCATCTGACGAACTAGGTCTGACTGTACGTGTTGCTGGTGATACTTGCGTTTCTCTCTCTCTCTCTCTCTCTCTCTCTCTCTCTCTCTCTCTCTCTGGGGGTGTGAGTTCGTGATCACTGACCAGACACAAGACACAAATTTAGCGCTCCTCCAGAAATTGTTAATTTTTCGTTAATTATTCGAGTTAAACGACGTTTTGAATCTTGAAAATGGACAACGACAGTTCTCTCATAGATGTCGACACAAATGTGAAAAAATTATTACAGATTCAAAGAGAGGACTTTGAAAAATCAATGGATAAAGTTTTGGTTCTGCGACTTGAAGAAGTGACAAAGCAGTTTTCGATGGACTTGGACAGATCGGTACGTGAATTGAAAACCGAAATGCACGAGCTACGTGACACAACTTCCACGCTTCAACAGGCTGTGACAAGTTTAGTTCGGGAGAACACCACCACCAAACAAACCGTCAATGAGTTGAAATTCAAGGTGTCACAGATCAGTACAACTCTTGGCGGCAAGGTCGAAAAACTTGAAATGCTCTCCCGACGAGATAACCTGAAATTGTTCAATGTGCCACGCCTATCCGGTCAGAAAGAAACGACGATTGTGTCACGACTGTTCTTGACGTTTTGCAAGGATCAGTGCCAGGCAAGGTGTGGTGTCGTGATGACATCGTGCGTGCACACCGACTTGGACGACACACAATAATAACAAGGGTCGCCCACCTCCAGTGACTGTCACATTCACCCGATGGTCAGACAAAATGGCAGTCCTGACCCGCGGCAAGGAAGTACTGCGGCGGAAGAACGTGACAGTGGCAGCGGACCTGACAGACAGACAGAGAGAGGACTGTACAAGAGTACCGACGGCAAGGGGGATGCACGCCTACTACAGGGGGGCAACAGACTGGTGGTGGAGGAGCAGAGGACACGCCACTCCCAACTGCGCAGACGACAGCACCACGATGACGGCTACTCCAGAACCACGACACTGACTACTACCACTCCAGCAACCGTTACAGCAGAAGTGACCACAGCAGCGCCGAGAGCTACAGTGATGCTGTCAGATGGAGGGGTGACAGACAGAAGTGTGTGAGCAACAGTGGGGGTCATGGTACAGTGACACCCACTATGGTGGCCGCTCATCCACTGGCTGCTGCTACGCGCAATACGAGGGGGAAGGAGGGGGCTACGACAGGACAGGGGATGCATGACTGGAACAACGTTACCCAGCCGTACCCTTCTTCTATGCCTCCATGCAGCAGTTCCCACCACTGCCAGCACGAAACATCATCCTCACCGGTGAGTGTGACATGGTTGATAACTCTCTGTCACTTGACAATGTTACTACTGTGAATACTTCACACAAAAAACATATGACAGAACAGGTTACAAGTACTTGCAAAGAGACGACAGAAATGAGAAGGAAAAAGAGCGCACAGAAATGGTAACACAGAGACAGGGGCAGAAAATGAAAACACGACAGAAACGACAGACATTTGTGGACAAGGTCAGATTCTGGATAGTGCCACACACCCAGCTGAGCAGAATGTTACTGATACAAGCAGACAGGCAGTCAGTTACAGCAGTTAAATCAGACAGAAAATACAACACCGATTTATGCAGAGACAAACGACAGACACAGCTGTCAACAGTCCCATACCGACACAGACAACCCAAATCAAAGAAAAAATGAGATATCAGAACTGACTGATAATACCACAGAAACAACATGTCAGGACTCAAGAGACAAAACGAAACACTGAGACAGAACACACACACCGCAGACAGACACTGTAACTGAACCTCACACACACCGCAGACAGACATTGTGACAGAACAACATACACCGTAGACAGACACTGTAACTGAACCTCATACCGCAGACAGACACTGTAACTGAACCTCACACACCGCAGACAGACATTGTGACAGAACAACATACACCGCAGACAGACACTGTAACTGAACCTCACACACCGCAGACAGACACTGTAACTGAACCTCACACACCGCAGACAGACACTGTAACTGTGAAACCACATACCGCAGACCGCAGACAGACACTATAACTGAACCTCATACCGCAGACAGACACTGTAACTGAACCTCACACACCGCAGACAGACACTGTAACTGAACCTCACACACCGCAGACAGACATTGTGACAGAACAACATACACCACCAGACAGACACTGTAACTGAACCTCACACACACCGCAGACAGACACTGTAACTGAACCTCACACACCGCAGACAGACACTGTAACTGAACCTCATACCGCAGACAGACACTATAACTGAACCTCATACCGCAGACAGACACTGTAACTGAACCTCACACACCGCAGACACCGCAGACAGACACTGTGACTGAACCTCAACACACCGCAGACAGACACTGAGCGGAGGGGCAGCGAGGACACGACGCACCGGTCACGCAACAAGAGAAACAAAACTGCACGTGACGGGCCTCTAGGCAGGCTACGGAGTGCTTCGTGTGCAAGCATCCCTGCCAAACGCCAGACCACGATTCACGAAACGGCAAATAAGCATGGAAAACAAGATACCGCATAGGGACTCGGCCGGGCCCATGTCATGCCAAATGTGAAATTTATGACGTACAACATTGAAGGTCTCTCACGTGTGTATGATAACGATCTGCGTGCTTATATTAGTGATTTTGACATTTGTCTCCTGGTGGAAACGTTCGCAACCCATTTCCGGAACGTTTATTTCCAAATCATCACGCTTTCATTGTGCCAGGTGTTAGTCTGTCAGATGGGGTTACTGCAAGATTGTCTGGAGGTTAGCACTTCTCGTGAAGAAAGATCTCTTAAAGTATGTTGAAAAAGTGAATGTGGAGTATGATAATATTGTTGTATTGAAACTGTCTAAAGATTTGTTGGGAACAGAATCACCGGTAATTCTAGTTGGTGTGTACTTGCCTCCAAGCTCTTCTACATATTACCAAACTAGTGACGTACCCATGGTATTACCATTTTAGAGCAATGTATCATGGATTTAATAGAATCTCTTGGAAATTTGCCGTTATTGTTACTCGGGGATTTCAATGCTCGCACTGGGGGCAGGAATGCAAAAGAGTGTGATGATGATCTGAACATGGAAATATTTCAGGACAGAGTCTGTGAACATGAGGTATACCGTACATCAAAAGATCAAATTCAAAATGACTTTGGCACGTACCTGTTAGATCTTTGCAATTATTTTCATCTTTTCATTTTGAATGGTGCAATTTCAGAAGATTTAGATTATGGTCACTATACTTATATTTCACCAACAGGCTGTAGTATTGTTGATTATGCCATAGTATCAAGATGTTTACTGGAATATTGTGTTTCTTTGAATGTTACACCAAGAACAGAATCAAAACACATGCCTGTTGAAGTTGTGTTTGACTGTCAATTAGAAAGAGCTGATCAGCATGACATATCTCAAAATATTTACAAAATTGACAAAATAGTTTGGGATGAAGAAAAAGTCTATGAATTTAAGGAAAATATATCAAGTGACGAGTTTCAAAGTCATATGAGGCAGGCCTCCAGTCTGGTTAATGTCGATGTAAATAAAGCCATTCAAGTGTTTAATGATGCATTGCTTACAGCTAGTTCATGCATGAGAAAAAACCATTACAGTCGGAAAAGAACGATCAGATCCATGGTTTGATCAAGAATGTAGCCAGCAAAAAAAGAGCTCAGTTACCATTTGAGACAGTGTTATAAACATAAAGAAGACAATGAAACAATTAGAAATTTGTATAATCAAAAAACGCAGAGAATATAAAGAGCTCTTGAGACTGAAAAAGAAAGACCACCGCACAAAGGTAATAAATTCTTTGAATGAAAATATCAATAACCCTACTGGGTTTTGGAGCAAAGTAAAATCTCTTTACGTGGAATAAATGTACTGACAACAAAATTACCAAAGATGAATGGTTTTAAACATTTTTTTCCAAGTATTTGAGTCTGGTGTGAATTGTAGCCAGTCAAAAGATATTGCTGGCGAGTCAGAAGAACAGGTTGATGATGGGTCAAGTCAGCAGCATAACACAGATTCTCTTGAGTGTGACATTTCGGAAAGTGAAGTTTACGCCGCGGTTCGTTCATTAAGGAATAAAAAGGCTGCCGGTCCTGATGGAATTATCGGAGAAATCTTCAAAAACTCAGTTACTGTAGTTGCTTCATTTTTAGTCATATTGTTCAATACATTGTTTTTCTACTGGAACTTATCCCCTTCAGTGGTCAGAGTCAGTTATTCAACCCCTATTTAAAAAGGGCGATAGGAATTTACCTGACAATTACAGGGAATATATCTTGTTGAATATATGCAGTAAATTGTATAGCCATATTCTGAATGGACGATTAGACAGATGGATTGAAGAGAACCACGTCATTGATGACTGTCAGGCAGGTTTTAGAAAAAAAGTATAGTACTATTGATCATGTCTTTACATTGTTTGCCATGGCTCAGAAACAACTGTTACTTCACAAGAAACTGTATGTTGCGTTTATTGATTTCAGAAAAGCTTTCGATTCTGTCCATCGTGCAATTTATGGTGCATTTTGAAAAAAAGAGGGATTCATGGGAAAATGTATCGGGCAATAACTAGCATGTATAATATTGTGAAAGCAAGAGTTAGAGCAGGAAGGGATTTAAGTGATGCATTTTTTTTTATGTCCATCAGGTCTAAAGCAAGGGAGGTGTGTAGTCCAGTTCTTTTTTCTCCCTTTTCATTAATGAACTGGCTGTGGATATTATTCAGAAAGGGAAACATGGAATTCAGTTGTTACCTGATTTTGTAGAAATTTTGATACTTATGTTTGCTGATGACATTATTTTGTTATCTGATTCAGTTGCAGGTCTTCAAAACCAGTTAAATGTTTTGCACAACACGTCCAAAAGACTCGGTCTTATAGTTAACTTAGAGAAATCAAACATAGTCATATTTAGAAATGGTGGATATATCTCTGACCAAGAAAAATGGTTTTATGGGCAGACCAAGATGACAGTTGTTAACATGTATAAGTACTTGGGAGTTATTATGTCTACCAGACTTTCCTTCACGCACACTTTGAATGATATGGCAAGCCGAGCAAAGAAAGGAGTGATCAGTATATTTAAAGTACTATGGTCCTTGGGAAAAAAAATCCCCATCTATATTTTTCAAACTCTTTGATGCTCAGATTCAACCAGTACTTAGTTATGGAGCAGAGGTATGGGGCATCATTGGAAATGTTGATGTGGTAGAAAAAAAAGTGCATCTTTTCGCCTTAAAAAGATTTTTAAATGTAAGCATAAGAACTCCTAATGTGATGGTGTATGGAGAGTTAGGTAGATTTCCATTGTGTATGTAAATTGTACTTGAAGAGCATTAAGTACTGGTTAAGGATATTGAAGATGCCGTCTCATCGTTTACCTAAGAAAGCTTACAAAATGTTGTGTTTTTTCATGAGAAAAAACAAAATACTTGGGCATCTTCTGTCTGCTTCTTTCTGTACCAACATGGATTTGAAGAAGTTTGGGAAAATCAAGGAGTCGGTAACGAAGTCGCGTTTTTGAAAGCCTTAAGAAATAAACTGGTTAATGGCTACAAAGCTCACTGGCTCTCAGATATTGAGCACAATGAACGTTTTCAGTTATACAGAACATTTAAAAGTGACCTGATTTTATCCTCGTACTTACCAATGGTGAATCATATACAGGCCAGAATTAGCCTAGTCAGAATTCGATTAGGTGTGTCTCAGTTAAATGTGCACAAAATGCGTTTAAGAGAAATGTAACTGAAAATGATTTGTTATGCCCGTTCTGTGAGTTTCAAATTGAAACAGAAAAGCACTTTGTATTACACTGTCCAAATACCAAGGGATTAAGGGAACAGTATATTCCAGCTAAGTATTACAACTGTCCATCACAGCACAAATTAACAATGCTGTTTGCTTCAGAGAGTAAAACATTAATTGTTCGGCTTGCTCTATTCCTTGAGAAAGCTTTTAAATTACGGCATTTGTGTCTCAACTTATAAAGGAAACGCTATTAGAAATTGATTTAAGGTATATAGCTGTTCACTATCCAAAGAAAAAAATTGATTGATACTTGTTGTCAAATGCCCTGTGTCATGTCGCTATAATGGATGTTTTGTTTTGTAACCACCCACCATGACATGGGCCTAAGGCCTATTCATTAAACATTTTTCAGAGTTCAGAGTTCTCTCTCTCTCTCTCTCTCTCTCTCTCTCTCTCAAACGTTGATACGAAGGAAACAAAAGATAGGGACAGACCTCTGTCAGTATCTCCCCGAAGGATTCATTTCTTGCCACGCCAATGTATGGTTAAAGTAACCTGAGCATCTTCAGATCAATAGTTTCTTTATCTGAAACTCTGCATCCTTCTTACTGGTTCCACACCCTATCCGGCTACTTCCTTCACTTTCCGAACTCCAGCACGCGAGGTAATGGAAAAACAGGGCAGAGAGACTATACGGGGGGTGGTGTGTAGGATGGTGACTGGGGGGGGGGGGGGGGGGGGGGGGGGGGGGGGGGGGGTATGGGAGCGGGGTTAGAAAAAACAGGGACGAATTAGATGTGTAGATGAGAATCGATGTGCGGAGGTAGCTAAAGAAAACATAAAGACAGACTGGAGAAGGACAGACAGACAGCGAAGCTCACTAATGAAGAGAAGAAGATGAAGAAAGAATGATAGAGAGAAGGAATGAAAGATAGGGGGAGGGACAGGAAGAAAAAAAAAGGAAAGACTTGACAGACAGACAAACATAGACAGAAAGGAAGAAAGAAAAAAAAAAGACATACAGACAGAAAGGAAGAAAGAAAGAAAGAAAGAAATAGAGGTCCAAGAAGAAGAAGAAGAAGGAGGAGGAGGAGGAAGAGGAGGAGAAGGAGAAGCAGAAGAACAAGAATAAGAGCACCATAACCGCCGACAGTAAAAACAACAAACATCAAAAGCAACAACAGCGACATAGTCAAGAAGAGAACAGGAGGAGCACAACAGCAGAAACAATGGCATTAACAAGAACAGTAATTAGTGTTGACGGAGCATGAAGAGCGGAAGGGTGGGGGTGTCTTTCATATTACCTTTAAAAGCAAGCGGTGTCAATGCTCTCTCTCTCTCTCTCTCTCTCTCTCTCTCTCTCTCTCTGTTCGGCTTTTATTTGCACGCGCGCGCGCGCACGTGTGTATGTGTGTGTGTGTGTGTGTGTGTGTGTGTGTGTGTGTGTGTGTGTGTGTGTGTGTGTGTGTGTGTGTTTGAGATAGACAGATAGATGTGCATGATGATTTGTGTCTGTCTGTGTGTTTTGTCTCTCTCTCTCTCTCTCTCTCTCTCTCTCTATCTATCTATCTATCTATCTATATATATATATATATATATATATATATATAGAGAGAGAGAGAGAGAGAGAGAGAGGAAGAAAAAAAGACAGACAGAAAGAAGAAAGAAAGAAAGAAATAGAGGTCCAAGAAGATTGTCCCTTATATTTTATACTGTTTGAATAATGCTTTTAGTTTTTCAGCAACTTTTTTCCTCTGCACACTTTCGTTTTGTTCCATTTTACTACCCTTTGCTGGCTGCTTTGAGGGTGCTGTTGGATTCTTTTTTGAACCCTTGGTCGTGAGAACACCACAGAATTATGGTCTGTGTGTGTCTCTATTTGACATCAAGAGCACAGACACAACCAGCCGTGTCTCCCTGATGAGTCCGATCCAGCGGACGAAAGGCCTAGGAGCAGGCAATACAAATAGATGAGTCTTCGAGAGGGATTGCGATGGTTCTCTCAGGCAGTCAGTGAAGGATTTCTCATATTTATAATACATTCCCCATTTTCTTATTTTCAGGGTTTTTTTTTCCAAAAGTTTAAATCTTTGCCAAGTCATTACTATAACGACTGAAGAATTGTTAGCCTGCACCTGTTTTTCCCCGCTATTTAATTGTTCAGCATGATACACACACACACACACACACACACACACACACACACACACACACACACACACACACATAATGATGTGCGTGTGTGTGCGTGCGTGTGTGCGTGCGTGTGTGTGCGTGCGTGCGCACGCGCGCGCGCGCATGTTGTGTGTGTGTGTGTGTGTGTGTGTGTGTGTGTGTGTGTGTGTGTGTGTGATATCAATGATTTCTTTTGGATATAGGCCAACGTTACAAACTCATTGCAAAAGTCCCACTAGACTCTTCAACAACATCCCCGTCCTTCACCTTAATCTGCTTTTTCAAGGTCCTGTCAGATGATGCTGCAGATGATAATCTTCAGCAACTTTACGAAGTAGGTTACAGTTTCCTTCGTCACGGATTTATCAAATGAAAGAAGTGGAGTTTAGTGTTGTTCTTTACGAAGTAGATTACAGTGTCCATTCGTCACGGATACATCAAAATGGAAGAAGTGGAGTTTAGTGTTGTTCTTTACGAAGTAGATTACAGTGTCAATTCGTCACGGGTATATCAAATGAAAGTTGTCCCTGCTGCATAGTAAAAGCTGTGGAGGAAATGATGGATGATCAATACCCATAATTAGTCTACATCGTGTGACAGATCACATATCTTTCTACGTAACCATGAAATTAACAGGGAAAATCTTTTCTTCGAAACCAGGTTGAAGAGAGAGGTCAAGGTCGGTTATGGCGGGTGAATGTTGAACAGTGTTGTGCTCGTCCAACGAAATTGAATTTGTGTAGTTTTGCAATGCAGTGCTGAAATCAGTGAAACATGATTTTGACTGTGAATATGTGTTAGACGAGATTGTGATGTTAGAATGGCCATTCTTCATGAACCTTAAGATTTTTCAAATGTTCATGCTAGGAGTCTACCCAGAGTATCCTTTTTCGACCTGTCACATGAAGTTTTGTGTTGTGTACTACACTTGTACATCCGAGGTCAGCAGTGTTTAAACCCGTGCGATTATGACCTGCAACGTATGTTTATGTTGTGTTAAAATATTGTCTGTTTGAACACTTGCTGTGTTCCGAAGAAAAAAAGAAAAGGGAAAGAAGAGAGGAAAAAAGAAAAAGAGGGGGAAAAACTTCAAAGAAACTGTTATTGTTCTCCTGCCTGGCACTTAATACACCGAACTGTTCGTCATCCATCTTGTGTGCTTCAACGTGGTGCGGCTACACTGTTTTCATACCATTTTCCAGTCGATGCTTGTCCATAAACAACTCGTATAGTGATGTCTGAGGACCGTGATAAAAGGGCAGCCAGTTCCCCTCTTCAGCAAGACGACGAGAAGAGACAGTGTACAGACAGTGGGGGCACAGACGGTAGCTTTGCTGAGACAGAGTCAGATAGCACTATCATCAACGCAGACTTTCTAACCAGCACTGTTATGGAGGTATCAAAGCAGGATTTCAGAAGGGGTGACGATGTAGATTCTTTAAAAGAGACCCTGAAATCTATATTGAGCGATCCTTATTTTGTGGGTGTTATTGCCTCCAGTGTCGCAAGACAGGTAACTGAAATCATGAAAAAAGAAATAGCTGTTCTCAAAGAACAATTGTTGGAAAAAGATCGCGAGATCACAGCTCTTAAAGACAAGGTGGATGATCTTGAACAGTACAGCAGAAAAGAACGTCAGTCAGGATTACCGGGATACATGAGGTAGAGGGCGAGAATACAGACGCTATTTGTGCAGAAGATTGCCAGTGAGATAGGTGTGGAGCTGCCTGACTCAGCCATAGAACGTTCTCATCGTGTGGGGAGAAAAACCATCAGCAAACGACAGTTTCACCAGAGCCATCTTGGTGAAGTTTTCTTCATATAAGCACAAACAGAAAGTGATGGCTGCCAAGAAAAAATTATCAAATCTTGACACCCAAGAAGATAAGTCCCGTGGTTCAGAAATCATTATTGCAAACTTTTTTTTGGTGATCTTAGATTTATCATGTTTTATTCTTATTTCTTATTGCAAACGTTTTCGGTGATCTTAGATTTTTTTTTTAATATTCTTTATTCATTTATATTTTCTGACAGAATGTAGGCGATCTAAACGCAGCAGAAAATTGGTATCGACAACTGGTTTTCCTTGAATTCTTTGCATATAATGAGTGACCCAGTTTTGTTCTCTGAATCCGCAGCAGTGCTCCCCGGGGAACCGCTGTGATGCACGGTCGCTAGACGTTGATCCCAGCCTCTAAACGATCTTTTTCTTACTGCCCTCACTATCTCATCATCTCTGTTTCTGTGATTGAATACACTATATGAACCTTAGGGCGATCGAAGGAGCCAGGAGGGGCACACGTGATGGATACAGAGGCGCTTGAAGTTGTGCTGCAGTGATGATCGAGCTCAATACACCTCTTTCAAAGAGTAGCACAAATAACTTGCTTTTGGGGGCGCGGTAAGGCTGACTGACTACAAGCCAGTGTGGTGATAAGAATGGAAATGGTATTGTCACGGTAGTGTTAAGCTCAACGATTCGAGCGACCTGTTAAGAATATACTGTATGTGCCCGTGGGTGGCTGTAGATGTTCATAGCACCAGTAATGATGGTGGGATATTGTATAAGAGGGGAAATAGTACTGTCACGTTAGTGTTAAGCTCAACGATTCGAGCGTCCTCTTAGGAATATACTGTATGTGCCCGTGGATGGCTGTGGATGTTCATAGCACCAGTCATGATGGATTTGGAGTCACGGGGAAAGA
>JADBJO010011758.1:55000-62508 GCA_016801955.1 Conus betulinus
TTACTCTCCTTCGTCTTCCTTGCCCTAATCTCCCCCTTTTCTTCCTCCCTCCTCCCCCCCCCCCCCCCCCCCCCCCCCCCCCCCCCCCCCCCCCCCCTCCCTCAAGGTTGTCTATGACGCACCGGCCACCGACTTCCTTTAATTCTAGGTCACGGACGTTTAGGCAGGGTAAAGAGAATCACTTTTGGCCACCATCTCACACATCCCCTGAAAAGTTATTCCTTCCAGTCGTGTTCACAGCCAAGCCAATCCCCCCGTGTCACAGAAACGAATCATAGTCGTGCAGAAGTGACTGCGGCCCACAGAGTCAGACAGGGGAGATCATTAGTGCTGGAACGCAGAGGGAAAAGAGTTGTCTCTTTCGCCAGTCATTAGCGCAGACATCTGCAGAGCAAGGAAGATATTTCGAAGGACGCTTACAAGGTTCAAAACCCCATATTGTTTATTCTTTTCGGTGAAAACAGAAATTTTTTCTTTACCAAAAGACTGATCATCTCACTGTTCTGATGTAGAAGCACTGATGTTTACCCATGTTGCTTTATTATACTCAGACTCCCCCCCACCCCACCCCTACCGCTCTTGTTTTATGGTCCAATCCAGCCGTCCAAAGCTGATCAACATCAGAATAGTAATTATGCCACATGAAAACAGGTAACTAGGATGCACGTTCTATCGTTCATGTTACTCCTTTTAAAAACTGTTCTTACCTTCACTGTATTGCTTCCTTTCTTTTGATTCTTCATCTAATGACGTTAACAGCGCCTTAAAGTAGTGAAGCTGTTTTTTTTCTGCGTAAATAAAACTTTTTTTTTTTACTTGAAAATCAAACATTTTGTATCATTATTTGCCTCTCATACAATCATAATGTGCCCCAAATAATTATCATTACCATGTTTCTGATGATAATCATTCGGGTTTGTTTTTGTTTTTGCTTTTTGGTTTGTTTGCATGTTTGTTTGGGTTTTTTTTTATAATTTTGTTTTGTTTGTATGTCTGTGCCTTGAATACACCGAATTATGACCCAGCTGATTTTGAGTCCTTCACAGGCGGCAGTGCTAAGGCTTCAAAATCAGAATCCTTGGCATGGTTTGGTTTGACAGAGCGAGGACACTGAGTGGCTTTGGACTATTGCCACTTAGTGAGCAGGAGGAGAGAAGAGACATCTACAGAGAGAGAGAGAGAGAGAGAGAGAGAGAGAGAGAGATGATGATCACCTTTTGAACTGTGCGAGTCACGACTGAGCTGCTTCCACGAGCATGATAGGCGACCCCGCATTACAGAGGGTGAGTGAGCGGGCGTAGAGCAACAGCGAAGTATAAACGAGATAACTTTTTTTTTTCTTTTTTTTTTTTTTTTTTTTTTTTTTTTTTTTTTCTTTTTCTTTTTCTTCTTAAATCCATCAGCCTCCAGTTTTTTCCCCCCACTTTTGTTTTCTTTTACTTTTCCCTTCTTTTTTTTCTTTTCTTTCTTTTTTTTTATCACAGTGGGGCTTCCATCCTCCTGTTCTTTTCCAACTGTTCTTTTTTTTTTCCGGTGAACCGACTCATTCATACACGTGATAGCTACCAGCGGTGACAGGAGAAGTTCACATCCAGCCAAGACAAAGGACTCCTGATGATTTCAACCCCGAAGACTTATGGGCGTGTGGTTCTACATGTCTGTGGCTGGGTCCTGGCGCCCGGCAGGTGATGATGGTAGGAGGGGCTGAGAAAATTAATGATGATGGCACGACGGGTTGATAACACAATGATGATGGTGCGACAGGTTGATAACACAGTGATGATGGTACGACAGATTAATAACACTGTGATGATGGTACGACAGGTTAATAACACTGTGATGATGGTACGGCAGGTTAATAACACAGTGATATGATGGTACGACAGGTTAATAACACAGTGATGATGGTACGACAGGTTAATAACACAGTGATGATGGTACGACAGGTTAATAACACAGATGTTAATACGACAGGTTAATGATGATGGTACGACAGGTTAATAACACAATGATGATGGTACGACAGGTTGATAACACAATGATGATGGTACGTGCAGGTTAATAACACAGTGATGATGGTACGACAGGTTAATAACACAATGAGTGGTACGACAGGTTATAACACAGTGATGATGGTACGACAGGTTAATAACACAGTGATGATGGTACGACAGGTTTAATAACACAGTGATGATGGTACGACAGGTAATAACACAGTGATGATGGTACGACAGGTTAATAACACAGTGATGATGGTACGGCAGGTTAATAACACAGTGATGATGGTGACAGGTTAATACGACAGGTTTAATAACACACAGTGATTATGGTACGACAGGTTTACGAACATAATAACACAGTGATGATGGTACGACAGGTTAATAACACAGTGATGATGGTCGACGGGTTAAACACCATGATGATGGTACGACGGGTTGGTGAAAAAAAAATGATGGTGCGACGGGTTGGAAAAAAACAAAACCAAACGGATTGTCAGCCCACCTGCCATCGCCCCATGGGTCCAATCAAACTGTTTTTTTCCACTCGTGTTGTCTTATATTCTGTGCCGTTTCAGGAACATTTTTTCCTTCTTTCAAACTCAGCTCATCAAAAAAAAAACCCTTTCCTTCCCCCCCACCCCCTCTTTTACAAGTCCAGGTCTGCAGGTCTGTCTTGTCTTTTTTCTCCCGTGTTCAGTGTTTCTGTCCCGGTATCCGTTTCAGGACAGGTGTAACGTCATGGCAAAACGTGGACGTGTGGGGAAGCTTCTTGTGTGTGTGTGGTGTTGTGTGTGTGTGTGTGTGTGATTTTGTGTGGTGGTGTTGTGTGGTGTGTGTGTGTGTGTGTGTGTGTAAGAGAGACCAACAGACAGACAGACAGACAGACAGCGAGAAAGAGGGTGAGGAGAGGAGAGAGAGAGAGAGAGAGGGAGAGATAGAGATAGAGGGAGAGAAACAGACTGTACAGAACGGTCAAGGCAGACAGATCCAGCAGAGCAAGCGGAGAGAGAAATAGACAGACAGACACACCAGAGAAATGTGTCTCTAATAGTTTCATGTTTCTGATTGTTCATGACATCAGGTCAACCCCGGTTCCTTGTGTCGGTTCTATTCTAGGTCTAATTCTCAGATTGCCTGACGTATCTTCCAGCACGTGAAATCAATGCTCTGAAGTAGAACTTTCCTGACGAAAAAACACACGCTGGGCAACATCACATCTGATATTGGCATATATCAGAAAAACTCAACCACACAAAATCTCCCACACTCCCGATACAAATACAACTGTCCATGCCAAGATTCTAGATTCCTTAATAGCCAGTGGATGGTACAATCAATGGTTTTTGTGGGTGATCTTGGTTTAACACACACAGCTAGCATGTATATCAAGAGAGGGGACAAACAAAATCAACTTATGCAATGCAGGCAGGATGGTGCAAAGAGGCAAAAGCCACTGAGAACTTGTGGGTGGGCACACGTAGATTTGAAACACACACACACAGCACACACACACACACACACACACACACACACACACCCACACCACACACACTCACACACGGGGAGGAGAACTCACCGCGCCGCGTGTGGACGTTGTAAGTTGTCATGAGAGAGAGAGAGAGAGAGAGAGAGAGAGAGAGAGAGAGAGACGAGAAGCGCAGAGAGATCAGAGACTATCCACAGCAAGCATAGGTCGGAAGAGTCGGCTAGAAGCGTTCTGTTGGGGGGTCACCTGGGTAGTGTCGGATGGAGACTGTGGTAAGACATAACGCCAAAACTTCAACTGCACTGGCCCAAAAGCAGGATCTAGGAGCTAGTGGTCCTTCAAGCAGGTTTTGGTTTGCACTGAACACAGCAGTATATCCCTGACAGGAAGAAGAGTTTGAACAGAACTTGGCGTCTGTGTGTGTGTTTGTGTGTGTGTGTTTTGTGTGTTGTGTGTGCGGGTGGGCTTGTGTGTCTGTGTTGTTGGTGTGGGTGTTGTGTGTGCGTGTTGTGTGTGTGTGTGTGGTGTCTGTGTCTTGTGTGTGTGTGTGTGGTGTGTGGTGTGTGTGATGTGGTGTGATGCGCGCGCGCGGGCGCGCGCGCGCTATCGGCTATGATGGATCTTGCTTCCAGTCATTTGTGTCCATATGTTGAGAGTATCCCAAGGTTCTGTCCAGAATGCAGTTTCTGAACTTTCTGGAGCATGATGTTTTCATAAGGCGACAGGTTTTGGTTTTTTTTTTTTTAATGAGCACACGTACACACGTGAACAAAAAAATTTCCAATGATCAACAACCAGTAATGTAGAGAAACATTAGCCAAAGTTATAAAACACGTTACACAACTTTTCACTCAATCCGATCAAATCATGAGATTTTTGGAGAATGCAAATTACACTGACAAATTTTCAGCGTCACAGATTTGTTCTGATCAGGCTCCCCCAACGAGTCATGGATAATTAGGCAAAAACGCTAGGTTAGAAGATATGTATAGGTATGATAAGGCATCAGCGCTTTAATGATTTAATATCATGGGTGCCCCATTTTGTTTGATAGTTTGCGAGTCAATTCATCTCCATCAAAGACATATAATTTTGTTCCATGTAATATATCTATAGTCCACTCCCTTCAAAACACATGCATAGGTTAACTTTGCTTTGTTTCATTTACTACTTATATGAATGAAATGAGGGGTAGTTTTTTTTTTGGTAACATAGTCAGATAAATTACCGTACAGAAACAAGCGCTGTCATATGCCCTTAACGCTGAACCACCAAACCACCATATTTGACGTTTGAACACATCTTTATCCGTTAGGACAGCATGTCAGTACTCCTGGCAGGAGAACAAACCAAAAAAACACTGCATCCGCCACTGAGACAGAGAACCTGTTTTTGATTCCCCTTGTATTCGATATTGACTGATTCTAGCTGCACTTGACTTGGAGAAAGACACTGAGGTTACATCTACAACGGGGATACACTAAAACGTGACAGCGTGGGGTCCTGAGCGTCTTTCCCGTCCCCCCTGGTTTAAAAACCTCACCTCACCTTTCGGGGAAAACCCCTCATTTCAACTGAAGTAAAGAGAACGACCAACACACTGATCCCTATGATCCCCGCAAGGGGACCACTCTGGACGTGGATCTATAGAATTGGGTCTGTGTGCAATTGCTGTTTTAAAAATGGCTGACTGGTTTGTACCACACCTGGGTCTATGTGGATGCTGGGAACATACTTGGTTTATAACACACTGGGTCTAGTGGGATGCTGTGGCTAGCGCTGCAGGCTGACTGCTTTGTATATACACCTGGGTCTGTGTGATGCTGACGTGTACTGGTTTATACACAATGGACGGTCCTGTGTGATTGCTGCTGAACGGCGTTTAAAAAAAAAAAAGTACACGTCTGGGTCTATGTGTAGGCGTGGTACTGGGGCAATGCCTGACTGGGTTTTAGACACTCTTGGGTTTTTTTTCTAAGTGATACTGCTAATGCTGCTGACTGCTTTATTACCCGCTGGGTCTATGTGGATGCTGGCTGATGGACGCCGGGCTGACTGCTTTTAATTTTACGCACTGGGTCTATTCTGCTATGCTGCTGACTAGGCGCTTATACATAATGATGGATGACTGGACACACGGGGTCTATTGTAATACTGTATTGACTGGTTTAGCCACACACACGTTAGGTCTATGTCATAATTGGTGACTGGTGTGATACCTGGGCTGGGTCTATTTGATACTGCTGAAAGGGATTTTAAACCACGCTGAGATCGAGGTGCTACTGCTGATCTGCTTTAGGTCAAACTGGAACTTTGTGATGGTACTGAAAGGGTTTCATACGCACACAATGTGCGGGTGAGGCGCTGGACTGAAAAAAACGGGCCTCAGTGAATGATTATATTTAAGGCACAGATATATATTGAGAGGAGAGAGAGAGAGAGAGAGGAGCGAGAGACAGACAGCCAGGACAGACAGACAGACAGACAGACAGACAGACGGACGGACAGACAGAAAGACAGACAGACAGACAGACAGAGACAGAGCGAGAGAGACAGAGAGCGAGAGAGAGAGAGAGATTTGCATTCGAACAATCATCCGCAATAAAACTGGTACGATTTTGAGTAAGGTACTCTGAGAGGGACGCCCTTAAAGAACATCTAAAAACAACAGATTCACATACATACGACGCAGTTAGGCGATATTTTGAAAACTCAGTCTGTGGATTAATGTGTGGTAACCTTTGTAATATGGCAGAACCATAATAAACCTGACATAAAGAATCTGAATGGGCCACAACAAACATATCTATGATTCGACACTGCTATTGGTGCACCAAACTTCTTGACCACATCTTACGGACGATCCAAAAAAAAGAAAAAAAAATAATCCAAAGAGGGGTCATTGAAACTTGTAGTGTACCTGAGACACAGGCAGTAAAGGACAATAGATTTATTCTGAAACGAAGTGATCCGGCGAGGGTGTGCAATATGTGTCTCTAGGAGTTAGTAAGTTGCTTCCATTTCATTTGTCAAGGATTAATGCGGCCCCGAAGGATGAGGGTATGGCTGCCTGGCCTAATAGGCGGTATGGAATGAACGGTCATACAGACACAGAACCTGCCATATGCCTGTCCGATACAGTACCAGTGTCCTGCTATTAGTTATCAGGCCTGCGTACCAGAAGAAAGAGAAGATAAGAAGAGAAATTGCAAGAAGCATGGATATACAACCGCATGATATTCACGTTCTGAACGGTCTTCAAGATAAAAACATACAGACCGGATGTTCGGATGGCTGATGGCGCCAAGAGAAGTGCCCCACGATTACGTCACATTTCCAAAAACTACAATCGTCACCTCCCCACTTTCACTTCTCCTTGCATCCCACATCTCCCAACAGGGCGACAGTAAAAGCCATTCCCCCCTGAAACCAAATCTGCCTCAGTACACAAAGCGTACTCCTCTACGTAGACTGCACTCTTCAGTGAATACGTTTCAGACAAGTAGGGCTTCAATCACATACATCTGTCCCAGACAGTATGCTAGCAAACACAAATCTCCTCAGAACTGGACAGATTCAGTACTTTTATCACAGGACCCCCACCACAAGAAACCGTCCAGAAAAGCTCCTGTCACAAGGGACTGAACACTCCTGAGAGCGGCCCTTTTCAGAGGCTGTGATATAGCTGAAATGGAATGCCGATGACTCTGGCGATGCTATATCCACCGACAAATGGTCACGAGGGGTTGTAATCAGGGAACCTGTCAAACAAGTCAGCTTCAACAGACGCCACGGCCGAAGCCAAAAAGCTGTGAGCGACCGGCTGAACATTTGGAGCAGAGAATGGGAAAGTAAATGATAATTAACACTTTGTGGTCAGCTCAAAACCTTACTCCTACTCAGCTGACAAGTCCAACCGTAAAGTCCACAGATTAACACGTCCGAGAGTCGTAGCGTGATGTTTTGCCTGAAGCTGAAATTACAGAAGGAATTTTCGTCAAAAATCACATTTGTTCCTCGTC
>JADBJO010011759.1:0-15610 GCA_016801955.1 Conus betulinus
CCCAGCTGAGGACGTGGAAGATCTTCTGGCAAACTCTTTGTCCAGAACTGTGCCCAGGGTCCTCGTGGTTTCATGTCTGTTTATATTTGGGACAAGAGTATGTCGACGGAAATCAGGGATCGCTTGTTCCGGGTTAACGGTGTAGGAGGGGTGAGTTTGTTGGGGGGTGGTGGTGGGGGGGGGGGGGGGGAAGAGATATCGAGCTAGATAAAGAGAGAGAGGAGAGAGAGAATAGAGAGAGATTTAGAGTCTAATTTCATTTACCACCCCTAGATTCTGCTTTCAGATCTCTACAGTAGGTTGCAACCTTTTTTTTCCCCACCGTCCTCTTTCGCTTCATTGTTTTTCTTCTGGGCTGTCCACTGCAAAGGTTTGGTTATTGAATGAGCGCTGTAGTTCTGGTGGACATCAAATGATTCAGGATGATCTATTGCTAATCATACATCTTCAGTGCTTCCTCATTACCGCGCCTGTAGCTACACACTGACAAGAATTACAATAATTCATGTATAATAATTATTACTGATACTGGTCATCCAGGTCCCTCTCTGACCATACTGGAGAAGAGAAGGAAGGTAACAGGGGTGGTGAAGGATGCCTGGAAAGGGATAGCAATTGTCCCTCTTTTAATACATTTGCGTGCTGGGCACTGACCTTATTTTCTGACTATGGCTGATCCACTGTCAACATCGTACAGTTCTGGTTGATCCAAAAAGATTGTTAAATCTGTTCAGTCCACAGAAATATGAACAGAGATAAGAGATTTCAACCAGCATGAAAGGGACATAACTGTTGTGGATCCCTTATGCAAAGTCTTCGTACATCTGCCCGAGTACAGACTTCTCTATCTGATTAATTATTATCTCCCTTCAGTACCCAACAGCTCTGTACGTTTGTCACAAGGGAGACGAGAGCAGTCTAGCAGCACGATAATCGCCAAGGGAGCGAAGCATAACACGACCATATCCACGCTATGGCCTTGGAGGAGAGCGCTCATCGTCAGCACTGATGTACCGTCGTCGGTTGCGAGATAATTCCGCTGCTGGCACGGTCAGATTCTTTTTTGATCTGCCGTACCATCTCCTTCTCCTTCTTCCTCCGATTCTTGGGTCTCTTGTGGAGTCTTGTTCTTGGGTGGGGCATCTTGCCTGACGCATTTGCATGGGCGCTGTTCGCGGCTGCAACTGTTGGGAGGAGAGGAGGGGTGGAGATGGCACCTTGCGTAGCTTGGGCTGCTTTCAGTGGTGGTGGTTCTGACGGTTACGTCTTGCGTCGTTTCGACGTTGTCAGGGGTTGAGGCTTTGGCATCCGCAGTTAGTGTCGTTTTAAATCGTTTCAGAGGTGCTGGCCTCGGCATCTTTTTTGCGTCGTTTCGACGTTGTCAGGGATTGAGGCTTTGGCATCCGCAGTTAGTGTCGTTTTAATCGTTTCAGAGGTGCTGGCCTTGGCATCTTCTTGCGTCGTTTCGACGTGTCAGGAGTTGAGACTTTTGGCATCCGCATTTGTGTTGTTTTAAACGTTTCAGAGATGCTGGCCTCGGCTCTTCTTGCGTCGTTTCGACGTTGTCAGGGTTTGAGACTTTTGGCATCCGCAATTTGGTGTCGTTTAAAAAAATCGTTTCAGAGGTGCTGGCCTCGGCATCTTCTTGCGTCGTTTCGACGTTGTCAGGGGTTGAGACTTTGGCATCCGCAATTTGTGTCGTTTTAAATCGTTTCAGAGGTGCTGGCCTCGGCATCTTCTTGCGTCGTTTCGACGTTGTCAGGAGTTGAGACATTGGCATCCGTAGTTTGTGTCGTTTGTAAAAATCGTTTCAGAGATGCTGGCCTCGGCATCTTCTTGCGTCGTTTCGACGTTTGTCAGGGGTTTAGACTTTGGCATCCGCAATTTGTGTCGTTTTAATCGTTTCAGAGGTGCTGGCCTCGGCATCTTCTGCGTCGTTTCGACGTTGTCAGGGGTTGAGACTTTGGCATCCGCATTTGTGTCGTTTTAATCGTTTCAGAGGTGCTGGCCTCGGCATCTTCTTGTCGTTTCGACGTTGTCAGGGGTTGAGACTTTGGCACCGTAGTTTGTGTCGTTTTACACCACAATCCACACACACACACACTCGGCATCTGTTGAATTAGCAGCACCACAACACACACACACACACACACACAACACACACACACACACACACACACACACCACACACACAGGTAACCATGAAAAAACGACCAAAAATCACAGACTGCTGCAGAGATAGAAACTTTACATGACAAACAGCCAGGTGCTGTTCTTCTTCACGCTGGAATAAATGAATTGAAAACATTATCACCAAAGGAAGTGAGTGAAAAGATCATTACCTGTGTGAAGACATGTCAATCCATGTTCAGTAAAGAGACCAAAGTAATTGTAGCCATATTGCACCAACAGATGAGGAAGAACTGAACGCAAAAGGGCAAAATCGTCAACGCCACTGTGTTTGCCGCTCTCTACCAGGGAAAAGTGTATCTTTCATGGAACACAACAATCTCTACAAAATCTCCATACCATCTAGCAGACATCATTCATCCTCAAGAAGGATGCCAGTATTCTGGCAACAAAATATCGGAGGCACGTGCACAGTCTTTTTTTTTTCTTGAAGAAACAAGACCCCGACCATACAAACGCTTCCCTAGAGACAGAAACTCTCCACAAAAAACGAGCACACACAGACAACGGAAGAAACGAAAAGGGGACAAGACGACACAAATGACTTCTCCTGGAGACAAAACCCTAACAGAAATAACACCAGAAATAAGCAACACCAGGACAGAAGTCCGCAACAGTTCTTCATACGAAGACCGGACAAATCCTACACGTCACGTCGACAAGCGGAACCCCATCAGTGCTTCCAGCCAGATGCAGACAAGCAGGGACGTTACAACGACTACAACAGACCTTACAACAACCGATACACGGCGAGACGATACAACGAACGGGACAACTACACGGATCTCCAAGCAGACCACAGCAACTACTACCACACCTGGACTGACCGGAATGACTATCAAAACAAGCACTTAAACAAACAACGTGACCACTACAAGAAACTTTCGGGCAAACCGCAACAGCTACCAATACGACTGGAACGAGTACAAAAACAATCGTTATTGGGACTATGGATTCTGGTAACCAGAACAACTGAGAACTAAAACTTCTTGAGACAAACTTTCATCCAAAAAAAAAAAAAAAAAATTGCGAATACTTTATTTGACATTATTGATATGACAGTGTCAGTCTACACACATAGCACCACAGGAGAATGCGCTTCTTTGAATTAAGTGTTTAGAAATTTTCACTTTATTCCTTTTCACTGAGTTAAAATCACAGTATGAAATTGTGTTTTTGATAATATCATTTTAATAACATTGGTTGTTCAATATTAACACATATGGTAGAGAAAAAAGTTAAGATATTTTCGTGGAACAATCCAGAATTTAGGGAGACAATTGATGGTAGTATGATTAACAAATCCTTTGAAGAAGAAATACACAGAATATGTTCTAATTCATGACATAGTAATATTACAAGAAACTCATCTTGAATGAGAAAGATATTAACAATATCTTTATACCAGCCTTTGCCCCTGGTGTTCATTACTGCAGGAAAAAAAACGGAACAAGGCTCCCAGTGCATCAGGGGGGGAATATCAGTTTTATCAAGAAGGAACTACAAACTCTAATCAATTTTTCACCAACGAGTAATTCTGACATTGTTTGGTTAATTCTTTCTTCCACAAATGCGGAACTTGATACTTTCATCGGTTGTATATATAAACGACCTGAACCATCGTCTTATGGACGTGATAATACAGGGCGCATTTGGGAAGAGTTGGAAAGACAAACAGAACATTTGTCTACCAAAGGGAATGTTATATTGTGTGGGGATTTTAACGCAAGAACTGGACAATTAATAGATTATATTGACACGGGAATTGAGCGGAGAGGTAGGGGTGAGAGATGGCACCTTGCGTAGCTTGGGCTGTTTCAGTGGTGGTGGCTCTGACGGTTACGTCTTGCGTCGTTTCGACGTTATCAGGGGTTGAGACTTTTGGCATCCGCAGTTAGTGCGTTTTAATCGTTTGAGAGGTGCTGGCCTCGGCATCTTCTTGCGTCGTTTCGACGTTGCAGGGGTTGAAACTTTGGCATCCGCAGTTTGTGTCGTGTTAATCGTTTCAGAGGTGCTGACCTCAGCTTCTGTTGAACACACACCACACACACACACACACACACACACACACACACACACACACACACACACACACACACACACACACACACACACACACACACACACACACACACACACACACACACACACACACACACACACACATACAATCAAAGGTAACCATGATGCCACAAAATCTCTTTTTTGCTTAAGAAAACAAATGACCCAAGACCAGTGCTGTTCTTCTTCACGCTGGAATAAATGAATTGAAAAACATTATCACCAAAGCAAAGTGAGTGAAAAGATCATTACCTGTGTGAAGACATGTCAAATCCATGTTCAGTAAAGAGACCAAACTAATTGTAAGCCATATTGCACCAACAGATGAGGAAGAACTGAACGCAAAGGGGAAAATCGTCAACGCCACTGTGTTTGCCGCTCTCTATCATCAGGAGAAAAGTGTATCTTTCATGGAACACAACAATCTACAAAAATCTCCATACCATCTAGCACTACATCATTCATCCCTCATAAAAAGGATGCCAGTATTCTGGCAACAAATATCGGGAGGCACGTGCACAGTCTTTTTTTTGAAGAAACAAAGACCCCGACCATACAAACGCTTCCCTAGAGACAGAAACTCTCCACAAAAAACGAGCACATTTGCGACGAAGAAGAAAAAAGGGGACAAGACGTCAAATGGACTTCTCCTGGAGACAAAACCCTAACAGAATAACACCAGAAATAAGCAACACCAGGACAGAAGTCCGCAACAGTTCTTCATACAAAGACCGGACAAATCCTACACGTCACGTCGACAAGCGGAAACCCATCAGCGCTTCCAGCCAGATGCGGACAAGCAGGGACGTTTACAACGACTACAACAGACCTTACAACAACCGATAACGGCACGGCGAGACGATACAACGAACGGGACAACTACACGGATCTCCAGGCAGACCACGCAACTACTACCACACCTGGACTGACCGGAATGACTATCAAAACAAGCACACAAACACACACAACGTGACCACTACAAGAACTTCCGGGCAAACCGCAACAGCTACCAATACGACTGGAACGAGTACAAAAACAATCGTTATTGGGACTATGGATTCTGGTAACCAGAACAACTGAGAACTAAAAACTTCTTGAGACAAACTTCATCAAAAAAAAAAAAAAAAAGTGCGAATACTTTATTTGACATTATAATATGACAGTGTCAGTCTACACACATAGCACCACAGAGATGCGCTTCTTTGAATTAAGTGTGTTAAGAAATTTTTCACTTTATTCCTTTTCACTTGAGTTAAAATCACAGTATGAAATTGTGTTTGGGATATATACATTTTAATAACATTGGTTGTTCAATATTAACACATATGGTAGAGAAAAAAGTTAAGATATTTTCGTGGAACATTAAAAGGAATTTAGGGAGACAATTGATGGTAGTATGATTAAACAAATCTTTGAAGAAGAAATACACAGAATATGTTCTAATTATGACATAGTAATATTACAAGAAACTCATCTTGAACGAGAAGATATTAACAATATCTTTATACCAGGCTTTTGCCCCTGGTGTTCATTACTGCAGGAAAAAACGGAACACGGCTCCCAGTGCATCAGGGGGAATATCAGTTATTATCAAGAAGGAACTACAAACTCTAATCAATTTTCACCCAACGAGTAATTCTGACATTGTTTTGGTTAATTCTTTCTTCCAAAAATGAACTTGATACTTTCATCGGTTGTATATATACGACCTGAATCGTCTTATGGACGTGATAATAACGAGCGCAACAGGAAGAGTTGGAAAGACAAACAGAACATTTGTCTACCAAAGGGAATGTTATATTGTGTCAAAATTTTAACGCAAGAACTAAGACAACCAGGATAGATTATATTGACAGTTCACGGGACATTGAGCGGGAGGAGAGAGGGGTGGAGATGGCAAGCAGGGACGTTACACGACTTACCTTGCGTAGCTTGGGCTGTTTTCAGTGGTGGTGGCTCTGACAGTTACGTCTTGTCGTCGTTTCGAAGTTGTCAGGGGTTGAGACTTTGGCATCCAACAGTTTAGTGTCGTTTTCAATCGTTTGAGAGGTGCTGGCCTCGGCATCTTCTTCCACAAATGTTTTGACGTTCATCATCGGTTTTTGATACTTTAGCATCTGCACTTTGTGTCGTTCTTTTGGAGGTGCTAAGCCTATGGTGCGCATTTAGAATTAGCTGCACAACACACACACACACACACACACACACACACACACCATGTTATATTTTGTGGTGATTTTACACACAAGAACACACACACACACATACATTATATTGACACGGGAATTGACACAGGGGAGGGGGGTGGAGACCACACTTGCATAGCTTACACTGTTTCAGTGGTGGTGGCTCTGACGGTTACGTCTTGCGTCGTTGACGTTATCAGGGGTTGAAACTTTGACACAGCCAGTTTGTGTCGTGTTAATCATTTCAAGTTGCCGGCCTCAGCATGAATTGCGTCGTTTCACGTTGTCACCAAAGGAAGTGAGTGGTTGAGATCATTACCTGTGTGAGTTTGTGTCGTTTTGATTGTTTCAGAGGTGCTGGCCCGGCATCTTCTTGCGTCGTTTCGACGTTGGCAGAGGTTGAGACTTTGGCATCTGCAGTTTGTGTCGTTTTAATCGTTTCAGAGGTGCTGGCCTCAGCTTCTGTTGAATTAGCAGACACACACACACACACACACACACACACACACACACACACACACACACACACAGGTAACCATGAAATCAAACGACCGAAAATCACAGTCCATGCTGCAGAGATAGAAACTTTGAAACTTTACACGGCAATTCTTCTTCACGCTGGCATTAATGAATTGAAAATATTATCACCGAAGGAAGTGAGTGAAAAGATCATTACCTGTGTGAAGACATGTCAATCCATGTTCAGTAAAGAGACCAAACTAATTTGTAGCCATATTGCACCAACAGATGAGGAAGAACTGAACGCAAAGGAGAAAATCGTCAACGCCACTGTATTCGCAAGTCTCTATCAGGGGAAAATTGTATCTTTCATCAACACAATAGTCTACAAAAATCTCTATACCATCTAGCAGGCATCATTCATCCCGCAAGAAAGGGAGCCAGTATTCTGGCAACAAATATCGGGAGGCACGTGCACAGTCTTTTCTTGAAGAAACAAAAGACCCCGACCATACAAACGCTTCCCTAGAGACAGAAACTCTCCACAAAAAACGAGCACAACAGGCAACAGAAGAAATGAATAGGGGACAAGACGACAAAATGACTTCTCCTGGAGTCAAAATCTTAACAGAAATAGCACCAGAAATAAGCAACACCAGGACAGAAGTCGGCAACAGTTCTTCATACAAAGACCGGAGAAATCCTACACGTCACGTCGACAAGCGGAACCCCATCAGTGCTTCCAGCCAGATGCAGACAGGCAGTGACGTTTACACGACTACAACAGACCTTACAACAACCGATACACGGCGAGACGATACAACGAATGCGACAGCTACACGGAACTCCAAGCAGACCACCACAGCAACTACTACCACACCTGGACTGACCGGAATGACTATCAAAACTAGCATTCAAACAAACAACATGATCACTACAAGAACTTCCGGGCAAACCGCAACAGCTACCAATACAACTGGAACGAGTACAAAAGCAATCATTATTGGGACTATGGATTCTAGTAACCAGAACAACTAAGAACTAAAACTTCTTGAGACAAACCTTCATCCAAAAAAAGAAGAAAAAAAAACATGCGAATACTTTATTTGACATTTTGATATGACACTGTCAGTCTACACACATAGCACACACAGGAAATGCGCTTCTTTGAATTAAGTGAATAGAAATTTTCACTTTATTCCTTTTCACTTGAGTTAAAATCACAGTATGAATTGTGTTTGATAATATCATTTTAATAACATTGGTTGTTCAATATTAACACACATGGTAGAGAAAAAAGTTAAGATATTTTCGTGGGACAATCCAGAATTTAGGGAGACAATTGATGGTAGTATGATTAACAAATTCTTTGAAGAAGAAATACACAGAATATGTTCTAATCATGACATAGAATATTACAAGAAACTCATCTTGAATGAGAAGATATTAACAATATCTTTATACCAGGTTTTGCCCCTGGTGTTCATTACAGCAAAGAAAAAAACGGAACAAGGCTCCCAGTGCATCAGGGGGAATATCAGTTATTATCAAGAAGGAACTACAAATTCTAATTAAGTTTTTACCCAACGAGTAATTCTGACATTGTTTGGTTAATTCTTTCTTCCACAAATGCGGAACTTGATACTTTCATCGGTTGTATATATAAACGACCTGAACCATCGTCTTATGGACGTGATAACACAGGGCGCATTTGGGAAGAGCTGGAAAGACAAACAGAACATTTGTCTACGAAAGGGAATGTTATATTGTGTGGGGATTTTAACGCAAGAACTGGACAATTAATAGATTATATTGACACGGAATTGAGCAGGAGGAGAGTAGGGGTGGAGATGGCACCTTGCGTAGCTTGGGCTGTTTCAGTGGTGGTGGCTCTGACGGTTACGTCTTGCGTCGTTTCGACGTTATCAGGGGTTGAGACTTTGGCATCCGCAGTTAGTGTCGTTTTAATCGTTTGAGAGGTGCTGGCCTCGGCATCTTCTTGCGTCGTTTCGACGTTGGCAGGGGTTGAGACTTTGGCATCCGCAGTTTGTGTCGTGTTAATCGTTTCAGAGGTGCTGACCTCAGCTTCTGTTGAATTAGCAGCACACACACACACACACACACACACACACACATACACACACACATACACACACACACACACACACACACACACACACACACACACACACACACACACACACACACACACAATATCGGGAGGCACGTGCACAGTCTTTTTTTTTTAAGAAACAAAGACCCCGACCATACAAACGCTTCCCTAGAGACAGAAAATCTCCACGAAAAACGAGCACAACATGCAAACGGAAGAAACGAAAATGGGACAAGACGACAAATTGACTTCTCCTGGAGACAAAATTTTAACTGAAATAACACCAGAAATAAGCAACACCAGGACAGAAGTCAGCAACAGTTCTTCACATGAAGACCGGACAAATCCTACATGTCACGCCAACAAGCAGAACCCTATCAGCGTTTCCAGCCAGATGCAGACAAGCAGGGACGTTACAACGACTACAACAGACCTTACTAATTAAGTTTCACCCAACGAGTATTTCTGACATTGTTTGGTTAATTCTTTCTTCCCAAAATGAACCTGATACTTTCATCAGTTTTATATATATAGCACCTGAATGGTCGTCTTATGGACGTGATAATACGGTGCGCATTTGGGAAGAGCTGGAAAGACAAACAGAACATTTGTCTACCCAAGGGAATGTTATACTGTGTGGGGATTTTAACACAAGAACTGGACAATTAATAGATTATATTGACACAGGAATTGAGCAGAAGGAGAGGAGGGGTGGAGATGGCACCTTGCGTAGCTTGGGCTGTTTCAGTGGTGGTGGCTCTGACGGTTACGTCTTGCGTCGTTTGGACGTTGTCAGGGGTTGAGACTTTGGCATCTGCAGTTTGTGTTGTTTTGATTGTTTCAGAGGTGCTGGCCTCAGCATCTTCTTGCGTCGTTTCGACGTTGGCAGAGGTTGAGACTTTGGCATCTGCAGTTTGTGTCGTTTTTAATCGTCTCGGAGGTGCTGGCCTCAGCTTCTGTTGAATTAGCAGCACACACACACACACACACACACACACACACACACACACACACACACACACACACACACACACATACAGACACACACAGACACACAGACACACACACACACACACACACACGCACACGCACACACACACACACACACACACACACACACACACACACACACACACACACACACACAGGTAACCATGAAAAAACGACCGAAAATCACAGTCCATGCTGCAGAGATTGAAACTTTGAAACTTTTACACGGCAAACAGCCAGATGCTGTTCTTCTTCACGCTGGCATTAATGAATTGAAAATATTATCACCAAAGGAAGTGAGTGAAAAGATCATTACCTGTGTGGAGACATGTCAATCCATGTTCAGTAAAGAGACCAAACTAACTGTAAGCCATATTGCACCAACAGATGAGGAAGAACTGAACGCAAAGGAGAAAATCGTCAATGCCACTGTGTTTGCCGCTCTCTACCAGGAGAAAAGTGTATCTTTCATCAAACACAACAGTCTACAAAAATCTCTATACCATCTAGCAGGCATCATTCATCCTGCAAGAAAGGGAGCCAGTATTCTGGCAACAAATATCAGGAGGCACGTGCACAGTCTTTTCTTGAAGAAACAAAAGACCCCGACCATACAAACGCTTCCCTAGAGACAGAAACTCTCCACAAAAAACGAGCACAACAGGCAACGGAAGAAATGAAAAGGGGACAAGATGTCAAAAAATGACTTCTCCTGGAGTCAAAATCTTAACAGAAATAGCACCAGAAATAAGCACACCAGGACAGAAGTCGGCAACAGTTCTTCATACAAAGACCGGACAAATCCTACACGTCACGTCGACAAGCGGTACCTCATCAGCGCTTCAAGCCAGGTGCGGACAAGCAGGGACGTTACAACGAGTACAACAGACCTTACAACAAGAGATACACGGCGAGACGATACAATGAACGGGACAACTGCACGGATCTCCAGGCAGACCACATCAACTACTACCACACCTGGACTGACCAGAGTGACTATCAAAACAAGCACTAAAACAACGTGACCACTACAAGAACTTCCGGGCAAACCGCAACAGCTACCAAACGACTGGAACGAGTACAAAAACAATCGCTATTGGGACTATGGATTCTGGTAACCAGAGCAACTGAGAACTAAAACGTCTTGAGACAAACTTTCATTAAAAAACAAAACAAAACGAAATTGCAAATACTTTATCTGACATTATAATATGACAGTGTCAGTCTACACACATACCATCACAGGAGATGCACTTCTTTGATTCAGTGTTTAGAAATTTTCACTTTATTCCTTTTCACTTGAGTTGAAATCACAGTATGAAATTGTGTTTGGATAATATCATTTTAATAACATTGGTTGTTCAATATTAACACATATGGTAGAGAAAAAAAGTTAGATATTTTCGTGGAACATTTAAAGGATTTAGGGAGACGATTGATGGTAGTATGATTAACAAATTCTTTGAAGAAGAAATACACAGAATATGTTTTTGATTATGACATAGTAATATTACAAGAAACTCATCTTGAACGAGAAGATATTAACGATATCTTTATACCAGGCTTTGCCCCTGGTTCATTACTGCAAGAAAAAACGGAACAAGGCTCCGAGTGCATCAGGGGGATATCAAGAATGAACTAAGAACTCTAATCAAGTTTCACCCAACGAGTAATTCTGACATTGTTTGGTTAATTCCTTCTTCCACAAATGACGAACTTCATGCTTTTTATCGGTTGTATGAAATCACCTGAATCGTCGTCTTATGGACGTGATAATACGGTGCGTTTTGGGAAGAGTTGGAAAGACAAAGAGAACATTTCTCTACGAAAGGGAATGTTTATATTGTGTGGGGATTTTAACGCAAGAACTGGCAAATTAATACATTATATTGACATGGACGGTGAAAACAACTTGTATGCATATCCTGATGACAATTTTTATATTATTCACAAACGATGCTCTCAAGACAGCATTATTAAAAAAAATAAATAAAAAATAAAAAAGGACGAAAATTAGTAGATATTTGTTTTGAAAATAATAAGTATATTCTTAGTGGTCGCTCACTTGGCGATCTTCAAGGAAATTTTACTTGTTTCAACACAAAAGGAAATAGCATCGTAGATTATTTCATTGTATCACAAGACCTAATGAAAGATGTTATTGTATGCAAAGTGTATAAACTCACTTTTATATTCTGATCATTGTTCTATAGTTCTGTCAATTTTACTTCCTACTTTTGGCAATGGGTAGACCTAATATGAAAACATTGCGCATGTTGACAAACAGTACTCTCTAACATAATAGCACGATTGAGCAAAAATTGTCTGAAGCAAGAAATGTTATGTATAATCCAAACGTTGATGAACCCATTAGTATATCAGAAATCCATAAGACATTTCGAAGTTAAAATGAAAAAGCCACGGGAAAGGACGGAATCTCAAATGAAATAATCAAAGCCAGTTTGCCTAATATAATTATACCTCTTAAGAATAGATTTAAGTGGATACTAAGATATGGCCAGTATCCCACTCTGTGGAAACATGGCAGTTGTGTGCCCATTTACAAAAGCGGCGATCCTACAAATCCTAACAATTATTGTGGAATTACTTTAAATTGCTGCCCGAGTAATGCTTTCTGTCAAATATTAAACAATAGGATAACAAAGTACATAGACAGCAGATATTTATTTATAAAAGAACAGGCATGATTTCGAAAATCCTACAGAACAACAGACCAGATATTCATTTTTAAAAAAGATCATTGACAGTGAAATAAGAAAAAAGAATGGAGACTATACTGTTGTTTTGTAGACTTTAGAAAAGCATTTGACAGCATATGACATTACGCTTTACTTCTGAAACTATACAATATAGATATCAATGGCTATTGTTTATTGGGTTATAAAAGATATGTACACAAACGCGACGGTTTGTGAAAATCAGATAATGGATTTGCAAGACCAGTCCCGGTAAAACAAGGACTTCTTCAAGGCAGTTCGCTTAGCCCGACGCTGTTTAATATCTTTATAAATGATATTTCAAACTATATTGATAACAATGATTCTCCTGTTATGAACAATCTGAAAGAAACACGAATATCGCATTTATTATATGCTGACGACATAGTTATTTTGTCAAACACAAAATTGGGATTACAAACAAAACTTAATCAACTTCATAATCATTGTACAGAATGGGGCATGAATCTAAATAAAGATAAAAACAAAAGTTGTCATATTCTCTAAAACTGACTCAAAATTTTCAACCGCATTTACATGTGGAGATGATCCTCTTGAGACAGTAAATGAATACAAGTATTTCAGAATAATTACTTTCATAAAAGCAGAGAGTTACATAAAGCACAAGATTATCTAGCAAAACAAGGTAACAAAGCTGTACATTCCTTACTACATAAAGTAAAGGGACAACATATCAATGTATCATCAATAGCAAAACTCTTTGATGCTTTGATTCCATTTACAGAAAAGATAGGACATGTTGAAAAGCAGTCTACAATGTTCGACATTTATCACAAATACCTATTATCCAATAATCCGATCGAGAACGTACATGTAAAATTTTGCAGACATATATTAGGCGTACACAGAAAAGCAATGAAATTGCCAGTACTAGCTGAACTTGGAAGATTTCCTTTGTGTCAAGAAATAATGAGTCAAGTAGTCATGTTTTGGATCCATATAATGGAATCAAAGGAAGACTCATATCTAAGAGAAGCGTACGAAGATCTGACCCATCATCTTCATGGAAATCTTCTGTAAAGATGATCTTAAGTAATATTGGAATGACACATGTATGGAATAACCAAAGTACACTTAACCCTCAAAGATTGCGTTATGCAATAGAGAGAAAGTTACAAAGTGAATATATACACTTTTGGGAAAAAGAAAAAGAAAGGGCACACAAGGTTAAAATTTTATAATGACATCAGTAATAAATATAGGCTGAACCGTACCTCATCAAATGCACAAATAAACATTACAGGAAAGAACTTTGTAATTAAGAATTAGCGCACATGACCTCGCAATAGAAAAGAGGTAGATATTCCCATATTAAGCGTGAAGACAGGAAATGTACAACTTGCAATATAATAGAAGACGAGGTACATTTTTTAGACTCTTGTAAACGTTACGATAAAATCAGGAATACGTTTAAAAAACGTATCATAAACAAAATGGATATATACGACGCGACGCTACCTCATTGAAAATAAGTACTTTGATGTCTAATGATGACCTTCAGGTTGAAATTGCGAAATATGTATATGACTGCTTTACATAATGACTTTGTTTTTATGTAAAAAGAACAAATAATTATTTCTTTGGACAATGAGTTGTTTAATCATCGCCATCTTGTGTCCATACACACACACACACACACACACACACACACACACACACACACACACACACACACACACACACACACAAATGCGCGCACGCACGCACGCACGCACCTACGCACGCACACACACACACACACACATACTCACACATACACGCGCACGCGCACACGCGTGCACATACAAACAGACAGACAACCAGACGCACAAGTACGCGTGCACACACACACACATCAATAGTTGTATGGTAGAAGTCATGTGCTTTTAAAAACGTTGTTTGTAAGTATTTCTCACGTTGTATCTACATTTGTTTCTTTTTTCTTATGAGGGCAGGATGTAAAAAGTTTATTCTTCAACCCTCAATAAAGATAATTTTGACTTGACTTTACACACATATAAACATAAGCGCGCGCATGTACGCACGCACCCTAGCACACATGTACGCCAGCTTTTATTTTTCTGTTAAACTGTGGAAGGATTTGACGTGTTATATCTCTGATCGTCGATAACTTCATTTTCTTCCAGTTTTTTTTTGGCCTCATTTTCCATGTGACCTCTCCTCCATTGTCCACCCCTTCCCTCATTCTAACGCCAGAGTTTACATGAAGGGCTACAGAACCTGAGACCTTTAAAAAAAAAAATAATGATCAGTGAGGATGAGGATGAGGATTGTGTGAACTTCCATTCTGATCAGAATGACGGTCTCTATGCTTTCTTCTATAAAAATAAATAAATAAATAAATAACCCGGCGTGAACCACTCCCGAGAGATACAGACACCTGCAGCGCTGGTCATGCATCCAGCAGGTAGACGAAACTCCACTGTTAGGTTTCTGTCTTCTCATTTGAGCTCATAGCACACACAGCTCTGGGCAGGAGCCACTAACATATACTTTATGTCTTTGTCCATAATGTCCATGGTGGGAGGCAGCTAGAGGGCTAAGGGACTACCACAAACAATGCCTTCGGTGGAAATCTTATGTGCCGGGCTGACCGTACAATAAACATTTTGACAATCGCATGCAACACACACACACACACCACACACACACACCCGCACACGCACACACCACACCCACCACACGTCATGTGGCGCACGCACACACCACCAACACACACAGCACACACACAGCACCCACCCACACACACGCACACATCACTGCAACACATACCCGCGCGCGCCGCGCGCCACACACACACACACACTCACACACACAACACACAGCCACTGCGCGCGCGCGCGTGTCGCGCA
>JADBJO010011759.1:18881-23881 GCA_016801955.1 Conus betulinus
TGACATTGTTTGGTTAATTCTTTCTTCCACAAATGCGGAACTTGATACTTTCATCGGTTGTATATATAAACGACCTGAACCATCGTCTTATGGACGTGATAACACAGGGCGCATTGGGAAGAGCTGGAAAGACAGACAAACACAGAATGTATATTGTGTGGGGATTTTTAAACGCAAGAACTGGGAATGATTATATTGTGTGGCATGATTTTACACGCAAGAATGGACAATTAATTGATTATAGAACGGGAATTGCAATGGCATCCGCAGTTAGTGTCGTTTTAATCGTTTGAGAGGTGCTGGCCTCGGCATCTTCTTGCGTCGTTTCGACGTTGGCAGGGGTTGAGACTTTGGCATCCGCAGTTTGTGTCGTGTTAATCGTTTCAGAGGTGCTGACCTCAGCTTCTGTTGAATTAGCACACACACACACACACACACACACACACACACACATACACACACACATACACACACACACACACACACACACACACACACACACACACACACACACACACACACACACACACACACACAATATCGGGAGGCACGTGCACAGTCTTTTTTTTTTAAGAAACAAAGACCCCGACCATACAAACGCTTCCCTAGAGACAGAAAATCTCCACGAAAAACGAGCACAACAGGCAACGGAAGAAACGAAAATGGGACAAGACGACAAATTGACTTCTCCTGGAGACAAAATTTTAACTGAAATAACACCAGAAATAAGCAACACCAGGACAGAAGTCAGCAACAGTTCTTCACATGAAGACCGGACAAATCCTACATGTCACGCCAACAAGCGGAACCCTATCAGCGTTTCCAGCCAGATGCAGACAAGCAGGGACGTTACAACGACTACAACAGACCTTACTAATTAAGTTTCACCCAACGAGTATTTCTGACATTGTTTGGTTAATTCTTTCTTCCCAAAATGAACCTGATACTTTCATCAGTTTTTATATATATACCACCTGAATGGTCGTCTTATGGACGTGATAATACGGTGCGCATTTGGGAAGAGCTGGAAAGACAAACAGAACATTTGTCTACCAAAGGGAATGTTATACTGTGTGGGGATTTTAACGCAAGAACTGGACAATTAATAGATTATATTGACACAGGAATTGAGCAGAAGGAGAGGAGGGGTGGAGATGGCACCTTGCGTAGCTTGGGCTGTTTCAGTGGTGGTGGCTCTGACGGTTACGTCTTGCGTCGTTTGGACGTTGTCAGGGGTTGAGACTTTGGCATCTGCAGTTTGTGTTGTTTTGATTGTTTCAGAGGTGCTGGCCTCAGCATCTTCTTGCGTCGTTTCGACGTTGGCAGAGGTTGAGACTTTGGCATCTGCAGTTTGTGTCGTTTTAATCGTCTCGGAGGTGCTGGCCTCAGCTTCTGTTGAATTAGCAGCACACACACACACACACACACACACACACACACACACACACACACACACACACACACACACAGACACACACAGACACACACACACACACACACACACACACACGCACACGCACACACACACACACACACACACACACACACACACACACACACACACACACACACACAGGTAACCATGAAAAAAACGACCGAAAATCACAGTCCATGCTGCAGAGATTGAAACTTTGAAACTTTACACGGCAAACAGCCAGATGCTGTTCTTCTTCACGCTGGAATTAATGAATTGAAAATATTATCACCAAAGGAAGTGAGTGAAAAGATCATTACCTGTGTGAAGACATGTCAATCCATGTTCAGTAAAGAGACAAACTAACTGTAAGCCATATTGCACCAACAGATGAGGAAGAACTGAACGCAAAGGAGAAAATCGTCAATGCCACTGTGTTTGCCGCTCTCTACCAGGAGAAAAGTGTATCTTTCATCAAACACAACAGTCTACAAAAATCTCTATACCATCTAGCAGGCATCATTCATCCTGCAAGAAAGGGAGCCAGTATTCTGGCAACAAATATCGGGAGGCACGTGCACAGTCTTTTCTTGAAGAAACAAAAGACCCCGACCATACAAACGCTTCCCTAGAGACAGAAACTCTCCACAAAAAACGAGCACAACAGGCAACGGAAGAAATGAAAAGGGGACAAGATGACAAAATGACTTCTCCTGGAGTCAAAATCTTAACAGAAATAGCACACCAGAAATAAGCAACACCAGGACAGAAGTCGGCAACAGTTCTTCATACAAAGACCAGACAAATCCTACACGTCACGTCGACAAGCGGTACCCCATCAGCGCTTCAAGCCAGGTGCGGACAAGCAGGGACGTTACAACGAGTACAACAGACCTTACAACAAGAGATACACGGCGAGACGATACAATGAACGGGACAACTACACGGATCTCCAGGCAGACCACAGCAACTACTACCACACCTGGACTGACCAGAGTGACTATCAAAACAAGCACAAAAAACAACGTGACCACTACAAGAACTTCCGGGCAAACCGCAACAGCTACCAAACGACTGGAACGAGTACAAAAACAATCGCTATTGGGACTATGGATTCTGGTAACCAGAGCAACTGAGAACTAAAACGTCTTGAGACAAACTTTCATTAAAAAAAAAAAAAAAACGAAATTGCAAATACTTTATTCTGACATTATAATATGACAGTGTCAGTCTACACACATACCATCACAGGAGATGCACTTCTTTGATTCAAGTGTTTAGAAATTTTCACTTTATTCCTTTTCACTTGAGTTGAAATCACAGTATGAAATTGTGTTTGGATAATATCATTTTAATAACATTGGTTGTTCAATATTAACACATATGGTAGAGAAAAAAGTTAAGATATTTTCGTGGAACATTTAAAGGATTTAGGGAGACGATTGATGGTAGTATGATTAACAAATTCTTTGAAGAAGAAATACACAGAATATGTTTTGATTATGACATAGTAATATTACAAGAAACTCATCTTGAACGAGAAGATATTAACGATATCTTTATACCAGGCTTTGCCCCTGGTGTTCATTACTGCAAGAAAAAACGGAACAAGGCTCCGAGTGCATCAGGGGGATATCAAGAATGAACTAAGAACTCTAATCAAGTTTCACCCAACGAGTAATTCTGACATTTTGGTTAATTCCTTCTTCCACAAATGACGAACTTCATGCTTTTATCAGTTGTATGAAATCACCTGAATCGTCGTCTTATGGACGTGATAATACGGTGCGTTTTGGGAAGAGTTGGGAAAGACAAAGAGAACATTTCTCTACGAAAGGGAATGTTATATTGTGTGGGGATTTTAACGCAAGAACTGGCAATTAATACATTATATTGACATGGACGGTGAAAACAACTTGTATGCATATCCTGATGACAATTTTTATATTATTCACAAACGATGCTCTCAAGACAGCATTATTAAAAAAAATAAATAAAAAATAAAAAAGGACGAAAATTAGTAGATATTTGTTTTGAAAATAATAAGTATATTCTTTGTGGTCGCACTTGGCGATCTTCAAGGAAATTTTACTTGTTTCAACACAAAAGGGAAATAGCATCGTAGATTATTTCATTTGTATCACAAGACCTAATGAAAGATGTTATTGTATGCAAAGTGTATAAACTCACTTTTATATTCTGATCATTGTTCTATAGTTCTGTCAATTTTACTTCCTACTTTTGGCAATGGTAGACCTAATATGAAAACAATTGCGCATGTTGACAAACAGTACTCTTTAACATAATAGCACGATTGAGCAAAAATTGTCTGAAGCAAGAAATGTTATGTATAATCCAAACGTTGATGAACCAATTAGTATATCAGAAATCCATAAGACATTTCGAAGTTAAAATGAAAAAGCCACGGGAAAGGACGGAATCTCAAATGAAATAATCAAAGCCAGTTTGCCTAATATAATTATACCTCTAAGAGATAGATTTAAGTGGATACTAAGATATGGCCAGTATCCCACTCTGTGGAAACATGGCAGTTGTGTGCCCATTTACAAAAGCGGCGATCCTACAAATCCTAACAATTATTGTGGGAATTACTTTAAATTGCTGCCTGAGTAATGCTTTTCTGTCAAATATTAAACAATAGGATAACAAAGTACATAGACAGCAGATATTTATTTATAAAAGAACAGGCATGATTTCGAAATCCTACAGAACAACAGACCAGATATTCATTTTAAAAAAGATCATTGACAGTGAAATAAGAAAAAAGAATGGAGACTATACTGTTGTTTTGTAGACTTTAGAAAAGCATTTGACAGCATATGACATTACGCTTTACTTCTGAAACTATACAATATAGATATCAATGGCTATTGTTATTGGGTTATAAAAGATATGTACACAAACGCGACGGTTTGTGGAAAATCAGATAATGGATTTGCAAGACCAGTCCGGGTAAAACAAGGACTTCTTCAAGGCAGTTCGCTTAGCCCGACGCTGTTTAATATCTTTATAAATGATATTTCAAACTATATTGATAACAATGATTCTCCTGTTTATGAACAATCTGAAAGAAACACGAATATCGCATTTATTATATGCTGACGACATAGTTATTTTGTCAAACACAAAATTGGGATTACAAACAAAACTTAATCAACTTCATAATCATTGTACAGAATGGGGCATGAATCTAAATAAAGATAAAACAAGTTGTCATATTCACTAAAACTGACTCAAAATTTTCAACCGCATTTACATGTGGAGATGATCCTCTTGAGACACAGTAAATGAATACAAGTATTTCAGAATAATACTTCATAAAGCAGAGAGAGTTACATAAAGCACAAGATTATCTAGCAAAACAAGGTAACAAAGCTGTACATTCCTTACTACATAAAGTAAAGGGACAACATGTCAATGTATCATCAATAGCAAAACTCTTTGATGCTTTGATTTCACCAGTTATGCTTTATGGCGCAGAAGTTTGGTTTCCATTTACAGAAAAGATAGGACATGTTGAAAAGCAGTTTACAACGTTCGACATTTATCACAAATATCTATTATC
>JADBJO010011759.1:28881-31381 GCA_016801955.1 Conus betulinus
AAATGGATATGTATGTCGTTTTTTTTGTGTGTGTGTGTGTGCGTGCGTGTGTGCGTGTGTGTGTGTGTGTGTGTGTGTGTGTGTGTGTGTGTGTGTGTGTGTGTGTGTGTGTGTGTGTGTGTGTGTGTGTGTGGTGTGTGTGTGTGTGTGTGTTTAATCCGGACGATCTTTGCTGAGACCAGGAGCTTTTAGAAGACACATCCTCACGCAGTGCTGCTTGCTGACTCCCTCTTCTTCGACAGCATGGATTATGATTCATCATGGAGAGTTCGTGAGACTCGTTGACATTATGAAAAAAAAAAAAACAAAACACCGTCCCCCCCCCCCCCCCCCCCCCCCCACACACACACACACACACACACACACACACACACACACACACCACACACACACACACAAAAGAAAATAATAAAAAACAGACAGATACTTTTCATCAAAGAACAGATTATGTTGAAATTTTGTTGTGGAACTTTTGTTTGTTTTCTAATTCTAAAGATTTGCCCTCAGACAACCATTTAAAGTCAAGTGGCAGGAGTTGAAGGGAGGGGATGAGGAGGGTGGGACGTCTTGAACGAGACTTGAAGTGCGGACCCGGAAATATCTTGCCTTCTAGTTAAGTGTGTTAATCACCAGGCCACCTCCCCCCCCCCCCCCCCCCACACACACACACAGACAGACAGACAGACAGACAGACAGACAGAGACAATGAGAATGATTAAATGAATACATTATTTATGATGGTCAGGCTTTTCAAAACCCAATGCGGTCAGGGGACAGAGACTTCGACAAGCATTAGATATCGAATAGATTCAATAACTGACATGGAGTTAAGCTTAGTAAAAAAAATGTAACGTGTGCCGTGTTCGTAGGTGAGATTAACGTCCCATTGGCCGGAGGCCCTTGAGGACAAGGTATACTCGCAGACATAGGTCTGCATATTCTGTGACAACTGTTGTCGCTGGTGGTAAGACTAATGGGCGAGTTCCGTGTGGGGACTTGTCGTATGTCACTCACCGAGCTGTGGGTCCTTTTTTGAACTTTCTTCATGCTCGGGTGGTGATGGTTCTGTGCAGTATGAGGCCGCCCCAAAGAGGGAGCAGGACGAAAGTCGCTGGAGCGCTGCGCGAGTCTTAAAAATTCGGCGGTCCACGCAGACTGCGGCCGAGAGGGTAATATTTCAGCTCAACCCCATAAGGAGTGCCTGCGTGGCTGCAAGAGCGCGATATCCCTGGCCACAGTAATCGTAGTCAGACAGCGCTCCATCACTGATCATTCCCACATCTCCAAGAGTCGCCCCCGCGACACAAAGACCCGCCGTCACCCATATGGCTGGAAAGATTAGGCCTGCTACATCGCCTGACTCTGACCGCCCAAATCTGTGTCCCTCAAAGGGGAGCTGCCACCTTTGCCTTGGCGTCCGCTGCTAGGCCTAGGCTATGCCACCTCACAGCGAACGCTATGGGTTTCAGGGACGAATCCATTAAATGTAAATGTGGATCCTGATCAAAAGGGAAAATATAGTATACGCGTACGCTCACTTCGATGTTACATTTGTTTCTCTGACGGAACCAATGTGAAATAAAAGTTTATGACATGATAAGTATGTATAAAGCAATAAGTTTTTGAAAAAAAACAACAGTTTATGAGTTTGTAAACTTTTGGCATTAAAATTTTGTTTCCATTTGCAATTACAGAAATGTACATGGGAAGTAACTCTTTCAGTCCGAATCTTTAATTACTTCCCCCGGCAAACAATGATGCTGTTTAGCTGAGGTCGGCACTCTCTTGAAAGCCCTTCTACTGTATAGGCCTATCGCCTATCTTGAGAATTCCCTTCTCTCTGAGCAACGTTAAATATGTAAACATTTTTTTTTTTTAAATTTAGCTACAAAAAGGGGATGGGATGACTCACGGCTCTCCACATTTCTGAACTGTTCCCTTTAGACTCGTTGGTCAGCAGAAACTGGACTTCATGGCAGGTGCGGACTGAGAAGACGACGGAAGTTCTGGTCATCATGTCTGTGATGGGCAGCAACACCCATTCGGAGTGGTTCTGCTGGAGGTGCAGGGTGGCACACAGCAGTTCCCTGCAAGTAAACCATGTCTAATCTGTTGACTACAGACTACACGAACAAAAAACATCAGACGCCCCCAAACTTTATTTCGATATTGCGTACTCAGGTATCGTTAGGTTGTTTCATTCTCCACAAGAGAATGGATTTAATGTCACTTAGTCTGTTTGTGCTGTTAAAAGCATTGTCCAGCCTGGGGCCGAGTCACTGTTATACTGATCACTGTAGTGTTCACTGAGCTCGCAGTCACGCTACATATTTCTGATAGGCCTACTGTTGTCAGTTTCATGTTACAGCTGGAGGGAAAAGGGAAGTCACTGGGGGGAGGGAGGGGGCAGGCAGACGACAGCGCTTTCTTTCACTGTAAATATAACAACTAAATATAACAGGACAGGAAAATCAAGATATTGGCAATTCTTCAGAAATGA
>JADBJO010011759.1:38881-46381 GCA_016801955.1 Conus betulinus
AAGTACCTTCATGAAGCATCATGCCTTCATCACAGCTCGAGTTTAGGGCAAGATGTGGGTGTTTTCTGTCGGTATTTCTCTCATTTATGGCCAAGAGAGTGGAAAATAGCATCGCCATGCGCGCGTGAAGACACTGACACTGAAAACGGCGGTGGACGGTATAACGGTAGGCTGCCTCCTCACGCTTTTATTCTGTGGCGACGTGGAACAAAATCCTGGGCCACGTAAGGACAGCTGCCGCCAGACCTGCCTGAGCTCTGACAGGAGAGCCAGTACTGAGAAAGCAGCAAATTCCTCGGCCAGCAAGCCAACAACCTCCAGCCTACTGAGTCACCCACCCTCATGGATGTCGTGTCTATGCTGCAGGGATCTGAACAGCAAAGTGGACAATATTAAAGATGACATTAAGGACATTCGTGACGGTTTTGCTGGGTTACAAGAAGAGGTTCAGTTCCTGAAAGGAGAAGTGGCTGATCTTCGTCGAGAAAATGAAACTTTGAAAAAGAGGATGATGGACACAGAACGTAAAGTCGATGATTTAGAAGGACGCTCCAAGCGAAACAACTTAATTTTTTACGGTCTTCCGCGTAAGCCAAACGAGACACCGGCTGAATGTGTGAAGGTATCGTCGGCGACCTGCTAGTGGACAAACTGCAGCTGACTGGAGATGTTCAGTTCGACGGGTCCATCGCTTGAACGGCAAATCCAACTCGCCCGTCATCGCGTGCTGCACATTCTTCAGAGACAAAGAGAAAATTCTAAAGGCCAAGCGTAATCTGAAGGGAAGTGAGGTGTTCGTTGGCGAGGACTTCTCTCTACGTGTAAGAGACATAAGAAAACAACTGTCCCCGCATCTAAAGAAGGCCAGAGAGGAGGGCAAGCGAGCGACTATGGTCTTCGATCACCTCCTTATTGAGGGGGAAAAAGTACTTTCTGGGAGAGGGGGGAGCTCTTACAGAGTCAAGATAGGGGGGAGGCCAGCCCAGCTCGACACCGGTGTCATCCTACAGATTTGCACGTGCTAGCTGTGCAGAACGCCAAAAGGCCGGGTGCGATGGCAGTGGTGTGCGGAAACTGTGTTGTGAACCGGTTGACGTTGACGTTGTAAATACTGAGCGCGCGCAAAGGTGAGGTGGGGGTCATTTGTAAATATGGAGGAAGAATTTATGTTGAATTGTATTGATCAAAATGTTCTAGTTGATATGAATATGACTGATTGTGTTAATGCAGGCGAATCGACCTTCTTATGTTCTGAAACTGATAACATGGATATGTGTGGTGAAAACAGAGTTGAAGACATTTACCGATCGATATCACGTGACACACAGACCGACGGTGGAAGTTGTAAGAGGGGGGCATCTCAAAAGGAAATCGTTAACTCGGAAAGAGAGAGACAGGGGGGTGGTAACGATGTGTCTGGTGAACGAGTGGAGAGGAACACACTGAGGGGTGAAAGGAAAGATGTCAGTGAGAATGAAAGTGCGTTACATTGTGATGGCTGTGAAAATGATAAAGATTGTGATGTGTCCTTCTCCTTTTTGCACTGGAATGTAAATGGACTCTTGTCTAAATTCAATGATACAGACTTTACTCCCTATTTGTTGAAATTTGATTTCATATGTCTTGTCGAAACCTTCGTAGAGGATTTCCAAAACTTAGTATTTCCAGGCTATACTATTTTCTGTAAACCAGCAGTTAAGTTTTCAAAACAAGGAAGATATTCTGGTGGAGTTATATGTCTCATTAAAACTGAACTTACACCTTATGTCCATGAAATCAAGACAGACTCTCCAAATATTCTTTTATTTTTAGTTGATAAGGGTGTTTTTGGCTTTATGGAAGATGTATTATATGTATGTACATATGTTCCACCAGAGGGTTCGCCATATTACACTTACTTTGATGTTGAAAATGGTATTAGTGAGCTTGAAGAATGTCTTTTTGATTCTCTACTTGAGTTTGAGGATGTGCATGTAATTTTGTCAGGCGATTTGAATAGTAGGACTTCTGACATTTTTCCACATATCTTTGATGAAAATGATGTTTATGATCACCTTGTTTATGATTGTTCTTTTTCTGCTAAAGGCATGAGAAAGTCTGCAGACAATGGTATGAATAATTATGGAAAATATTTGTTAAAATGTGCACAACCTTTGGACTGTGGATTCTAAATGGCACATGTAATGGGGATGCTGACGGCAACTATACGTTCATATCAGAAGCAGGATGTAGCGTTAATGACTTTCTTCTGTCTAAGGAATTGTTTTTCGGTTTCGCGTCTTCATGTGAAATGGTGATCTCAGAGAGAATAGAATCAGATCATTTGCCAATCGAATTAAATTTAGATTTTCTGAAAGAAAAACCAGATCGCAAGTAAATCCCACAGAAACAGACCAAGTCATTGAAAAGTTTGTGTGGAACAATGATTTAAGGTCAGTCTATACTCAGAAAATGACATCAGAAGAAACACGGTTGGTACTTGATCGTGCCACAAGTTAATTGATCATGATTTCAATGGTGCTTTGCATCTGTTTAATGACTGGATTAAAAAGCAAGCAAGTTGTATGAAAAAGAGAATTAATCTAGCAAAGTATGACAAAAACAGTGATTGGGTATGATAAAGAATGTAGGTTAAGCAAAGTTAAGGCAAAAGGGCTGCTTGCGATTCTTAGAAAAACGAGAAGGAAAGAAGACCGTGATGCCTACTGCATAGCAAGAAGAGAGAATACAAACATCTGATAAAGAGAAAAGAAAAAACAGTATAACGATATGTTGTTAGACAGACTTATTTCATCAGTGAACAATCAGAGAGAATTTTTGGGAAACTGTGCGTAAAATATCCTTTAAAAGAAAACGTGTTCAAAATAGTCTAACAGTCGATGACTGGTTCAAACATTTTAAAGATTTACTTGAATTAGAAATAACAACAGATGTTATTAATTCATATGGAAATGGCAATGATATCGATGAGGAGGAAATTAGTTCTATAAACCGTCCAATAACAAATGAAGAAGTTCTGCTAGCTGTGAATAGGTTAAAAAATGGAAAAAAAAGCTGCCGGACCGGATGAAATTATTGGTGAGTTGTTGAAGTATGGTGGGGACCGAGTTGCTGACTTTTTTGTAAAGCTTTTTAATACGTTGTTTGATAAAAGGCGTGTTCCCGGACAACTGGACCAACTCTATAGTGCAGCCCTGTTTAAGAAGGGTGACGTTAACGATCCAAACAATTACAGAGGCATTTCACTGTGTGATACGAGCAGTAAAATTTACAGCACAATTATTAATAGCAGACTGCAAGAATGGATAAAAGAATATAATCTGACTGGTGAACATCAAGCAGGATTTAAGAAAGGTTACTCTACAGTTGATCACATGTTTACGTTATTGGCACTCGTTCAAAAAAACAGTTTTGTTTCAATCGTAAATTATATGTAGCCTTCATTGATTTTGAAAAGGCTTTCGACTCTGTTGAAAGGAACTTATTGGCCCATACTATTGAAAAATGGCATCAAAGGCAAGATATTTAGGTGTATTCGTAGTATGTATGACAATGTCAAAGCCAGAATTAAATGCGGAGGTAGTGTGACTGATTACATCAACTGCACCTGTGGAGTGAAACAAGGAGATGCCTGCAGTCCTGTCTTGTTTTCTTTATTCATAATGAACTAGCATTAGAGGTGATAAGGAGAGGGAGACATGGTGCAATGTTTACGTCTGACTATTTTGAATTATTCATATTACTTCTGGCAGATGATGTGGCCTTACTCTCAGAGACTGCCACTGGCTTACAAACACAGATTAACAGTCTTCAACGTGCAGCTGCAGCTTTGCAGCTGAAGGTCAATATGAATAAAAGCAACATAGTGGTATTCAGAAAAGGGGGTATTTAGCTGCCAGAGAAAAGTGGACGTACAACGGGATTGTTATGCCTGTTGTGAATGTTTACAAATACCTAGGAATTTATTTTTCAACAAAGTTAAGTTTTGTTGCTGCATGTCGTGATCTCAGTAGCAGAGCAAAAAACGCGTTATTGTGTATTTTACAAAAGTTATTTAAGCTAAAGTGTTCTTCTCCTTCTTCCTTTTTTAAGTTATTTGACTCACAAGTTCAGTCTGTTGTTCAGTATGGTGCAGAGTTATGGGGCCTTGACAATGCAGCACTCCATTGCGAAAAAGGTGCATTTATTTGCTATAAAGAGATTCTTGGGAGTAGTAGAAATGAGAACACCTAATGACATGGTATACGGAGAAACAAATCGATATCCTATTTACATAAATTCAGCTGTAAAGTGTGTTAGGTATTGGCTAAAGCTGACGAGGATGGACGAATGTAGACTACCTTTTAAGGCCTATAGAATGCTTTTCGATTTAGATTTGCGTGACAAGAAAAACTGGGCTTCAAATGTTCGCTGTAAATTGTATACGTTTGGATTCGGATATGTATGGGCTCAATCAAGGAGTAGAAGGGGATAAGCGAGTTTCTGCAACGTTTAGGGAAAGGTTAATTTTGTGCAGATGGCAGGACTGGAATAGCCATATCAATAACAGTGACAGGTTTAACGTTTACAGAACCTTCTGTACTATTCCGGATGCTAAAACACATTTATTACTCAATTTGGACAGATATTTGAGGCATGTACTGATAAGATTTAGGCTTGGTATTTCTGAAATCGAGGTACACATCGTAATCGTCATAGACAACACAGTGAAGGTGACTTACTATGTCCTTTGTCAAAGAGAGAAAGAAGATGAGGTACATTTTGTTCTATGTTGTCCTATTTTAAACGACTTAAGAGCACAATACATACCGTTGAAATATTATAAGGTACCAAATCAGTTCAAATTAGCGTTGCTTATGGCATGTGTACATGAAAAAAACGATCAGAAATTTGTCAATCTATCTTTACAAGGCTTTGAAATTGCGTTCTATTCTCATCTCTTGAAATTATTGCAAAGTGTATTACGAATGATGTCATTGATTCTAAATGCCAGATTGGACATTTGTTTGTACTACCAAGTATATTATTAAGTGTGTGTGTGTGTGTGTGTGTGTGTGTGTGTGTGTGTGTGTGTGTGTGTGTGTGTGTGTGTTCGCGCGAGCGTGCACGCCGGCCAACTCTTACTAAGTTATTTTGATATCATCATCATCATCATCATCATCACCATCATCATCATCATCATCATTATTACTATCATTATTATCATTACTATTATTATCATTACTATAACTTGTACTAGTAAAAGTGTCATTGTTACTTTCTCTGTTGTAGTTGTTGTTAATGCTTCATTCTCTCTATTAAGTATAAAGAAATAATCTACTTGTTGCGGTCCAGGCGTTTGAAGTTCCGCTATGTACAGTTCCTCATGTAAGTTCGGGTAGTTAGACGGGTAGTTGGGGCTGGTGAAATAGCCACTGTTCGTTCCGGAAGAATGCGTCGTTTGTGTGCACCATCCTGGAAATTGTAGATTCACACACACACACACACACACACACACACACACACACACACACACACACACACACACACACACACTCACACACACACACACACACACACAGAGGAATTAGAGAATTCTTTTATTCTAAATCAAATGACAGGGTAGAGTTTGAATTTGAAAACAAATATTTTAGCATGGGATCAAAACATTGATGTAGTCTGTCAGATTTATGTCTCTTTACTACAAAGTGCGGCAGAGAAAAAGAAATTGGGCAAAGAAGAAAAACCCAAATTCTCCATTGCAGTCACCATGGTGGGATGCTGAAAGCAAGCGTAATATAGCATACTGAAAACTTTTAGACATACAAAATCGCGACCTGTTTTGAAAAACTATGTAAATCTCAAGAACAATTTCAGGGACTTACGCAAAAGGAAACAAACTGAGCATAAGGGAAAAAAAACTTGCGAACCAACTTAATGATTCTTGCAGCAATAAAGATTCAAAGGCATTCTGGCAAAAATTGAAAGCTCTTACCTCATTCAAAATAAATAGGTCAAATAAAATGCCACCATGCACATGGTTTTACTACTTCAAATAATTATTTTATTCTGAAATGTCCTATTCTTGTTCGGAATATAATAAAGCCGTTCAAGACACAATTAGTACACACGATCCACACAGTTTTGATAACTGCATTGATTCTCAAATGAATGAGGAGATAACTGATAGTGAGGTTTTAAATGCTTGAATAATCTCAACATTGGCAAAGCATTTGGTCCGGATGGTCTAACTTCAGATTTTTCCGACATGCGACTGATATTCATGCCAAATTTCTGGTGCCTGTCTTGAGCAAAGTATTTACAACTGTGATATATTCCAAACTTTGGTCTAAGGCAGTAATCTTTCCTCTGCACAAGAAAGGTTGCACAGAACAAGTGGAAAATTACAGGGGCATATCACTGTTGAACAGTTTTGGTAAATTATATAGCACAATAGTGAATGAAAGATTAACAAAATCCTGCAATCAAACAGATTGATCATAGATGCCCAAGCAGGTTTCCGTAAAGGTTATATAGTACAATCAACAATATTTTTCTCTGAAATCTCTACACTGCTGAACTGACAGCATTTGTCCTAGCTCTGAAAATGGTCTGTAAATCCAAACATAAAGATTTCCTCATTTTATCAGACTCCCTTTCTGCTTTGGAGGCCATTGTTGGCCGTAATCTCAAGCACCCTCAGCTGATGAAAGTTTTTGAAATGTACACCTCTCTAAAATCTAACTGATACAACATAGTTTTTGCTTGGGGTTCCCAGCCATGTGGGCATTCGAGGCAATGAGATGGTTGATCAGCTTGCCAAGAATGCCACAAAGGAAAAGTTGAGCAGGTTCTCTATTCCTCACACTGATCTGAAACCCAATACACAGGCTTACGTCAAAGACCTCTGGCAAGAGGAATGGAACTCGCAGACAGGTAACAATCTAAAATCCGTCTAAACCTGAAAGAGTTTTTACCATGTTCCAGAGGATAAACAGTCTTGCGCCGCTTGCACACAGGCCACCCGTTTTATACCCATCTTCTTATCTTTTACAAGGCAAAGAAGCACGTGGTGCATTCCATGTCATGTTCCACTCACAGTGAAGCATATTCTTTCAGATTGTTGGGACTTGCACGATGTGAGACATAAACACTTTACAACAGACTCCATGAAAAACCCTGTTCAGAGATGTCTCACCTGACGTGATCTTTGAGTTTTCTGAAAGAGATTGACATTTTTCATCTGATCTAAGATTTTACGGAAAAAAAGATTTAACGAAGTTTCTGGTACATTTTTAAAGACACGAGTGAAAGGCGTTTTTTTTTTTTTTTTTTTTTTTTTTTTTTTTTTTTTTAATGACTTGTGAGTTGATTTTAACGTGGCGACAGCCCTGATATGGCCCTTTGCGGTCAACTGGGCTATAAGCAACATTACCTTACCTTAACTCATACAAAAATATCTCACGAGGAAAGGTGGCCATCTCTATACCCTTTTTTGTTGACTTTTCAAAAGCGTTCTAA
>JADBJO010011759.1:53881-56381 GCA_016801955.1 Conus betulinus
AAGATGATCTCAATATTTATTTATAGTATGCATTTTTACTGTATATGACAAAATATTTGGTTGATCGTTTTTACTAACATCTGTATAATCAAGATCAAAATTTGCTCGGTTCCTTTCCCAATCAAGAAGAGAATTAGATGTCGTTTTCAACAGAGAATCAAGACTGATGGCGGATTCTTCCAAAAGATCTGCTGTATAGGAACCAATGGTGGAAAGAGACACAATCGATTGAGCTCTTTTAGGATCGGACATGAATATACTGCGATGTAATTGTAATCTGCATGCTTCATCGAATGATACTTTATATTAAATCATATTGTAGTCGTGCAAAAGGATAGATGCATGCACAGAGAATGTTTGATCACCTTGTCAACATCTTAGAGAGAGAGAGAGAGAGAGAGAGAGAGAGAGAGAGAGAGAGAGAGAGAGAGAGAGAGAGAGAGGGAGGGAGGGAGGAGAGAGAGACAGAGAGAGAGAGGGGGGGGGGGGGCTGGAGAGTGCGTAAGCGTGTACGTGTGTGTGCGTGTGTGTGTGTGTGTGTGTGTGTGTGTGTGTGTGTGTGTGTGTGTGTGTGTGTGTGTGTGTGTGTGTGTGTGTGTGTGTGTGTGTGTGTGTGTGTGTGTGTGTGTGTGTGTGTGTGTTGGTTTTGTTATCCTTTTTTTTTGCGGAACACAGTAGAAGGCTAGTAAAAAATGTTTTAAAAAAGTTTTGTCAAAAGGTGGTAATGGTTAGCATCAGACGTAAACTGTGGTAGTTTGCTGAAATCATTATGCACTGACGCAAAGATTCGCCAAACGATGTATACAAATACGTTCTTTGTGTATTAGCTTCAAATAGGAGAATTGTGTTGCTATAACACAGCAAATCAAGAAGACATTAGTCAGTATTGGATTTGCTTTAGAGTTTCTAAAGGAGGCAGGACATGGGTATATTTTCATTTTTTTTTTTCTGCCTTATAAAAGAGAGTGGACCCTTTATGACTGTGATTGTGTAAAGACAATAATGAAATGGGGGTCAGCATTGACGCCTTCGCTTTCCACTGGTTGGAGATCCATTGCACACATCGAAGGCATCGGTCCCTTCCTGTGGATCTGACTGGCTCTGTGTCTAGGTCCTGTTCTTGGATTGGCCGCCTGTTCACAACACTTCACGGCTGATAGTGATGGCATTTTACACAGGGCACACGGCGGCTCACTCGTTGCTGTTCCGCTGACAGGTAAATGCAGTACAACTTCAGACACAGATTCGCCTTCTAGGAGAATCTCGGGCTGCAGACTTTCCAGTCGTCAACAAACTTTTCCTGTGGTCAGTTGGTCTTTCCTCGGGCCACGGCCTGTCTCATTAACTGCTATTTCTTTTTTTTTTCCTCAGACAATTTAGAAATGAAAATAAACACCTTCATCGCTTTGGTACCAAGCCCAAGGAAAGCAACTCTTCAAACTAGCCAAAGGACGTTCCTGTTTTAGGCACATGGAAGGGGAGGATGGTTGATGACGACGACGACGACGATGAAGATGAGATGCTGCTGCTGCTGCTGCTGCTGCTGCTGTAACTTAGTGACATTGCACTAGGCCAGTATCGGTAGATCTGTGCTCGTGCTGTTTTTTTGGGATGAGTGGTCCATGAGATATGCCTGTATGGGTAGATGTAACCGTGCAGCGCTTTTAACCATCATTTTTCTTTTATTCGATTCAGACGTTTCCGGATGTTGAATCCACATCCGTCGATGATTACAATCCGGGTAGTCTGCTCTACCTTTTATACCTGAATCACATACTACGAGTGATCTGTCAGTAACGAACCAGAATTGTACATTCACAGATGGGAAAATACGTTCCGCGTAAACTTTCGTCAGGCTGACGTTTCATACCTAGGTAACATATAACAACGCTGGTACTAAAACGTCAGCCGAAACGATGTTCTGAACCAGGCTGACATTTTCATAATGTAACGTTGGTACAGAATGTCAACGATGACAATTTGCAAAAGGGTGACATTTTGTGCTGCAACAGAGTACGTGTGATCCTATCAATGCCATTAAGTGAGGCAGGAAGATCAGGGAGTGAAGAGTTCAGCAAAAGACAGAAGGATGGGGAAGGGACAGAGATGGGGGTTGGAGGAGAAAGGGGTGGAAGAGACGAAGTGTCATGCATTTGCACTTTTAAGAACCCAACGCAAGTGCTTTAGAGTCAAACGTAATATGTCTCAAGGGATTCAGTGAATGACGAATTTGTTTTTGATTAGGACTCCTTCTCTAGAATGAGACAGTGAATAGGTGTCTGAACTCTAACCCAAGCGCCGCCTAGCGCCCTTTGCCCGCCCTTTTAGTCCACCACCAGATTAAGACTTCAACATTCTGTGCAGCTTCTATCTATTATTAGTATTATAATGAATAAATAAATAGCGCCTATTCTCGGCTATAGACCAAGTTTTAAGCACTTTACAATCCACAGTCGTTTACACAACCGTCTGCCTACCTGGGTAGCGCCGACTGAAGAAC
>JADBJO010011759.1:61381-62505 GCA_016801955.1 Conus betulinus
TGCCAAAAAATGAGCTCTCACCAGCTGTCCATTGTAGTAAGGTTAATGGATATTTAAGCTCCGCTGGGTGTACTGACAACGATTTACATAATTTTTATTCCCGTACTCTCCCGTGCCTGCATGATATGGGGGGGTGGAGGGCGGGTGAGGACTAAAATAATGGTTTAATCGCTAATGGATCCGGGGCCATCCTTTTTTTTTTTGTAAAATTCTTTTCGAAAGAAACTGTACATTTTGCAGTGAGAGCATCAAATGAGAGATTTATCTGGAAATGCATCCGCAAATCAGAAAGAGGGAATGATCCTCAAATAGTCTAAAGGGCAAGAAACACGTTTTTGCCTTGAAATAAACCGAAGTCATTTGGGTTTTACTGCCTGTAATTGCATTAGTGATAAAATGCAAGCATTTCTGGTATAACAATTTCCCTCATTCCAGCTTGCCCATCATTTGTCTCAGTTGGAGTCTCAGAAGGTCTTTACTTCGTCCGGCAGGAAATTCATGTATACATTCTTAGAGCCTTGGTGCTTGAGTAAAATACAGCTCGGGGGGTTACAGCTTTATAATATAAGATTAACAATAAAAAACAACACAGAAGTTTTCCGTTAAGTGGAACCATCATCAAGGAACACCTGTTTTTCACCACATCCCTTAGGAATAATGCATGTGAGGAACCTCTTAACGTCAAATTTGATGACTCATACAACTCTAGACGACAGTCTAGTGGAATGCGAGAACAAAAGTGGACCGTAAAAAGGCAATCCAAGCGAACGAACGAACCAGTTGACTTTATTTGCATATTCTTCAATAAACAATATGAAGCATCAAGCTTTTACCTAAAACAGCAACAGTTGTACATGCCTGGTGTTATGGTTTCCTCGAAGCCTGATAAGAATGAGCTCGCTTGGTTCCATTTTCTGCAGAAACTTTTACAACTTCTCCCGCGTCTTGCGACGCATGAGGCAGTCAAGGCGCTCCACTGTGCACGGTCCTCAGCCAGTCTGCTAGTGTCACTCCATCCTCTGTCAACGAGTCTGAGGTCTCTCTCCACTGTCTGTCGCCAGCTCATCCCCATTTGATGCCCAAGATCTTACGTAGGCACTTAGTATCAAAAGCGTCGAGTTTCT
>JADBJO010011760.1:5000-45000 GCA_016801955.1 Conus betulinus
AGCAGTTTGAGAAAGTCTGGCTTCCTAGCCAAAGTCTTTGCCATAGAAGTTGGAGCAAAGGGGGTTGTAAGCTTGTCGGCGTATCACATGGAACAGTCTGGGATTTCTGGTATGACGAGGGTTTGAACCCTCAAGGCGGCAAGAGCCAGCTGAAAAGAGTTACGATCGGATCTAGTCCAGGAGGATCAAACGTGGGACTCCATAAGGCTTAATTTTTTCCAGCTTAGAACAGGTGTCCGATAGCGATGTGTACTAGACATCCGTCTAAAAAGGCACAGTCTTGACACGCTTACCTATCCATAAGTTGCTTGTTCAGATACCGGCAACCGCAAGGAAAAAATTTCTGGCAGCAGAGGGGCGTCTACGAGTCGTGACCTGGATGCGGCCCCCAGTGTCTCGGAGAATGAGTTCGGTCTGAAAACTTGGTGGGGGGGTGGGGTGGTGGTGGTTTGTTCTTTTTCGGAAGATCGCCTGCTGTCAAGCTCTCCCTAGAGTCTTTTCTAACTTCGGAGCATGTCTGGAATGCACCTCAACAACGTGAAGAGACAGCTCAGGGGCCATCATATTTTTTCCACCCCATAAATCGGCCATTTACAATTTTCAAATGAACAAATGTGGTCCACAAGGGCAATTTTCGGACTGTCATCATGATTTTTCATGCACGCTCGCGTGCGCGCGCGCGCACTCTTTCACACACACACACACACACACACACACACACACACACACACACAAAAGCAAAAGCAAGAGATTCTAGTTATGTTTTTCTGTTCACAGAGTAAACCACACTTCATGTTTGACGATATTTCAAGACAGCGTTATGGCCACAGTTGACCAAATATCAGGTCAAAAGCATCTTTGATTCATAGATTTAAACTTGATGCTTTTTAAAGCAACGTTTTGTATAAACGATTGCATTCTGTAGCAGGCACTAGAAAGTATTTTTGCCTCCCTTTTCCGACTGTTCTGTAGATGTTTTAGATAACTCCATTTCAGTCTGTGACACCACTTCGTCATTAACTCGAAGCCCGATTAGTTATCTCAAGTGGGGTACCGATGTTCAGTATTTGTTACAATACTTTGTTTAGTTAAATTAATACTGGTATTTATGTAGTCTGTACTGTTGCTTATGTAGAACCCCCCCCCCCTCCCCTCCCTTCGTATTTTATTTCATTCATTCGTTCATTTTTGTATAGGGGATCACAATGTGGAAATAAATTAAATTGAAACAAGCCTCCTCCCCCCCCCCCCCCCCCCCCCCCCACAACACATTCATTTACACAGACTCGCTGATAGACGTACATGGTGTGCGCGCACGCACGCACGTGCGCGCGCACATACACACAGACCGGGTTTCTGTTTTGAACATGACGTCTTTTTAAGTATGAGAACTAGAGATATGAGGGTGTTTTTGTATTAGACATTTCTGAACAAAACTAGGGCCTTTTCTGACTCAAAAATCAGGTTTGGACCGAGCGTCAATTTGGGCGTGTCGAATGATACAAAACGGCTGCATCGCGTGTTTTCTCCGTTTGGTAGAGACTGGTCTGTAAAGGAAACGAAAACGGGAAGGTTTGCAAGTGACCGTTGCTGCTTTCGTCTTCCTTAGACTGGTCTGTAAAGGAAACGAAACGGGAAGGTTTGCAAGTGACCGTTGTTGCTTTCATGTCGTCTTCCTTCCGCGTGCGATGATGGGTATGTATCATTTGTCTTTTAACTCTCGTTTCTTTCACACATGACTTGTTTTTGTTTTATTGAATTAAAACAAAAATGAAAAAAAGAGTGAGAGGAGATGTGTTTTGTCAGTTTTGGTTGACACGGTCTGAATTATTTTTTGTGCATATAACGTGTTCAGGCACTGTTAAATCAGTCTTCACACGCGTTGACCGCGGACAAAAGGGCAGAGTGCACACATCAAGATAGATCTGCCTACGCTTTGCCAGTTAGAATGCCGGATGTACTCTAAAATATACGTTGTGTTTATGTCTTTTAGATAATTTGTACTCTTTTGACGTCTGCCTTGTTTTTTTTTTTCGGGGGGGGGGGGGGGGGGGGGGGGGCAGCCTTTGCTATCGTCCACCAGTTTTGCGCCTTTTTGGCCGATTCACTTGTTTGTTGCGTCATTCCAAAGGGATGATGAGGGAAGATGGGAGGGGTGGGGTGGTGAATGGGATTTGCAGGATGGTGGCTGGGAGAGAATTGTCTTTCAGTACGCATTGTTTTTCCATCTTCTGAAATTGTGTGGCATCATTCCCCCCATATTGTCACACTAGTTGACCTCTGCTTTTTTTTATTTATTTATTTATTTTTTTACCTTTTTTCTTTCTTTGCTTTCATCTGGGATCTCCTGCGTTTGTTGCCCTTTCACCTCCATTTGATTTAGAAAGTTTGTACTTTTTGTCTGGTTACAGCTTGTACCTTTGTGTACGTGTAAGTGAACGAAAAAGGCAGGGAGACTCCTTGGCGGGTTCGTTTTGTGTGATTTGATAGGTGGGACTAGGTCCCTGAGGTTAACTTTCACTGTTCCTCCAGGAACAAGTATTCAGACGTACAGAGAGTATTTGTACCACAGGAACCATTAGAAGTATAAGGTTTTCTTTTTCAAAAATGTTATTTTCTCTATTTTGGTACATTTTGGTGTCCATGCGTCAAAGGGGCAAGTCTCAGTTGGACTCTGTACTTGCGATGAAGCGCGAGTCCTGATGGACCCACATGTTAACGCGCATTGAGAAAAGGGTGCAGATCGACCCGCTTCGCCCGTTGAAGCATCCACTTTTGAGAACTCTCCATGATGAGATGACGAGTATGTGGATTCACACAACTATATGAACGGGGATAAAAACCCACAGTTAAGCCTGTGTCCATTGTTTGGACACTGAGGACCTGCACCTTCCACACTGTGTAGTCCAGAGCGATATCTGGTGAAGATTAAGGTTGAGGGTGGATGGGCTGCACCGCCGTAGCCATTGAGTCATCGAGATCTCTCTTCTCCCATTTAACGTAGAATACGCACAATCATCAGGTTGATTTTGCTTATGTGCGTGTGGTATTATTGGATGTCCAGATGTTTTTCAGAAAAAGTTTCTGATAGGTGTAAAGTAGATTCAGTCATGACGGAGAAGAATAGGTTCAAAGCGGCTTCACTCTTATCTGGAAGGGTGTTATGAGTGGGGGTATGGTGATTTCCATCGGCAACTCATGCCAGCCATCGCTGGTTCTTGCAAAGCATATCATATTTTGCGAGTAGTTTGTGCAGCACTGGACGTGGCAGAACTGAAGTTCATATCCTTTCTCTCGAGAACTCGGGGCTGGCTCGAGTTTCCTTGGGTTGACCCAGACAGTGTCCTTCCAGATCTTGAAAAGCAGTAACAGCCTAGTGGTGTGCTTGCATTGGTAGGAATTGGATCACACACACACTCCCTGAACTGAACTGAATTTGGCCCGGGGGAGGTGGGGGGGATAACAATTACTTATTTTATTATGGATATAGTGTGTAAGAAGGGTTCTTGAGATAGGAGTAAATAGGAGTATAATAGAGAGAAAGAGAGTGATATTTGTATGTTCATTGGACTTTGGTCACCTTACAATTCTATTTAAGCATCGTATAGCATTTCTTTACAATTTTCTCATCTCTGACATAACAAATTGACAGTGTCTTATTTTCTTTTCTTTTTAAGTGTATTTATTTGTAAATTACTTTTCTGAATTTGTGTTAATTTTGTTTAAAAGGTCAGTACAACCTATGGTTAATCTGACAATAAAAATGGTTCCAGTGCAGTTCACGACTTGGGTCATCTTAGTCGTACTAGCATGTCAGTGACGCTAAAATTGTGCTGGTGGCGGTTCAAACATGAAGCGAGCTGCTCGTCTCTGAACTGCTTCGATGTTGTCTACATTCTTCCGTGTTGGGTGCAAGTCTCAAACGAACTTGTGTATTCAGGGGGGGCCTTACGAAGACTAGGTATGCCTTCCTCGTCAGTTCTGTCAAACTTGCTTTCATCTTCAGGTGTAGGAACACGACTCGTAGTAGTTAAGTGTTTTTTTTTGACAATGTGGTCTCCTGGGTGGTCCATAGAGACAGACAGCGTCTGTTGCAGAGACAAGAGAGATGTCAGTGGCGAAATATTAAGTGGAGGCTCTTGAAGATGAGTCGTTCCCAGAGAGAAGACTGTGTGGAGTCATAGTAAGGGGTGTGTGTGTGTGTGGGTGGGGGGGCACACAAGCTGTTCTGTCAGACCCTGAGGGCTTGTGTGGTAGGTTCCGTACATGGTGAAGTAGTTCATGTTGTGGTGTAGATCATTCCTCAGAGCGAGCCGACCACTGCAGTGTACTGCCTAAAGTTCCCCCCCCCCCCCCCCCCCAAGACGTTTTCAGGGGCATTGGATGTGGGTGTGTAAGACAAGGTGGAGTCCACCTATGCTAACTGATCTTTCATTTTCTGCTTCCCTCCAGTTTGAGGGGCAGAGGAGAACATGCCTTTGACTTACCAGCCCGCTTGCCAGTTGCATACTCTATCAGCTCATCTACGTGGCTTTCAAGGAAAAGTCTTCATGTCTTGCCTACCCCCTATGTACAAGATCACCATTTCCTAGAAAAGTGTACATGAGTTACTCTGCAGCTGCTGTCCTGTTACACCAATGACACCATATGGCATCACATTGCCTCCAGGAGTTGCATCTTTTAGCTGCCTTAGAATATCTTCTGCAGTGTCTGAATCGGCTTGCTTTCCTTTTTTTGTCTTATGAGGCTATTCAGGGATTGAGGCAGTCAGCAGAGTGCATTCCTTGCAACTTCACATCTCCAAACTATTCCAGGTCATGAGGGCGTCGAAGCTGATCCAGTTTCAAGCAACTTCCCCATTTCCTATGGCCTGTGGCAAAGGCCTGGGTTTTAGTAAAGTTAGTTTTTGTGCATCTGCGGCTATGCTCGTTTCCCTGGACATTTTACCTCCCTTTACATAACCCACATGGACTGTCTTGGATAATTAATTCTATCATATAACTTGACCATGAAATTTCATTTTTTTCTTGCCAAACAGATTGCCACTAGATCAATGGTATGGTTTATACGTGCAACTATCATGTCGTGTAGAGTGGCTGTCGTTGCACAATCCTTGAAAGTAATCCCCACTATCTTGTGAAAGCATATAATGTCCATTGCCGTGACTTTCTCATTTTGAAGTTAGTTATCTGTTTCGTATGCATATAGGTAAGATGGAAATGATTGTGTGCAAGTCCGAGTTTAGCTTTGACGTCGATGTTTTCGTTTTTACAGTCAGGCTTTAGTTCTGTCAGGGTCACTGTTTTCTGTGAAATTCTGGTCATCTCATTTTTTTTTTTTTTTTCCGGCATTCATGAGCTAGGCAGCTGCAGAGGACTTGCAGACCCAAAGACTGGTGAATTTAATTTATGTCGTTTATATATGTGTATGTGCATGTGGTATTTGAGTACGAATGGGTCTGCATATGTGTTTGTGGATGGTGTGTGTGTGTTTGCATATTGTGTATGTGCTGGGCTGTGCATGGGTGCCTAGTTTACATATGAATATATATATATAGATATGAGGAAGGTGGATACCAGAGGGAAGGCTAAGGTGGTATGCAGTCTGTGTACTGATGCACATTTAACCATGTAGGCATGCATGTGTGAACAGTTATGCTATTGTTGTGAAATTTAATTTCTTTTAAAGACAGGTGCAGAAAGTAGTTTTGACCAGGTAAGGTAAGGTAATGTTGCTTATAGCCCCGCCGACCGCAAAGGCCCACTCCCCACCCCCAAGTGAAATTTGATCATAGTTTTGCTCCTATTCTCCAGGTGTTAAAAAACCCAAAGCATTTAAGCAACATGCTGGTACATGAAACAATGATGACTACAGAAGGATGGTAGAAATTCTACAAGATTAAGGAAGAACACTTGTTGTCTTCTGGAGCTACTACAGAAGCGGGTAAAAGGCTCAAACATTACCACTGGTTGTCACCAGAATTGTCGGTTCACCAACTATCATGAGGGAGAGGAAAAAAAACCTTGAAAGACCTTCAAAAACAAAGGATGGTTTCATCGAAAGGCAAGCCCTTTGTTGCTCAAACCGACCTTGGCAATGGGTATCGGATTACAGGGAACCACCAGTACAAAACCTAAAGAATGAATCAGACTGCCTGATGAAGGACCAACTGTACTTGCCACCCAAAAGAGCTCCAAGGCATATATGAACAGAAAAAGCTTTCTGCTTGGATCATCGCATCCTGCCAGATGCACGGGTTCCAAGGAGATCTGTTCAAGTCTTCAGTGCTGTTGCAGCCATTGGACCACACTTGGCCCTTTCAGGGCTGTTGCCGTAGAGAAAAAAATACTGCTGTCCTGATTCATCTGCACTGCAGAATGAACTGCTCAAGCCCCCTTCCTGTGGTGAAACTCCTCACCCAATCACCCGATGACTTGGTGAATTGTACCAAAAGAAGAGGACAAAGGTAAGGCTTCAAGATGGGTGAGAAAAAAACAAAAAAGAGGATATCATTTGAGCAGAATTTACTAAAGACATTCCAGCACTTAACAGCCAGGGTTCTTTAAACTGGGAGCAGGCTTCTCTGCTTGCCATGGAACTCGTTTGTACCATGTTTGCAGGGCCCCTGATGATGCTTTCATGAATACGTGTCCCTGGTGTTTTGAGGATGGAGAGCATGCATGGCATGAGAACTGAGTGGGTAAATGGAACTTGAAAAGATTTCTAGAACGAACATGTTAGAAATTGTAGTGTTATTTGATATTCCAGTGCAGAGACATTCTAGAAGAGGTGCAATCCAAAGGATCAATGGCATGCAGAAATCAGACTCTACTGGAAAATCTGTAAACTTCAAGCTGGATACAGGAACAGATGTGACGTCATTCCAGAGAGATATTTTAAACTGAAGTCTCCACTGACCCAGAAAATGAACAAAAAAAACTGGTTGCAGGAAATGCCAACATCAGAGAAGTCGGCAAAGTGAAAGTCAAATGTCCAAACTGAAAAAGCATCAACTGATCAAGAAGCATATGTGATTCAAGATCTAAAAGAGCCACTTCTGGGAAGACCTGCAATTGAAGCTCTTCATCTGATTAAAAGAATAAATTCATCTGCAAATAAAGGAAAGGATCAGCAAAAACTAGAAAAAGCTAGCATTAGAAAAACTCTGAATATCAGGAAAATGACTTTAAGAAGAAATTACCAACATTTTTCAAGGGCCTTGTAAAGATGGAATAATTACAGAATTCAGCGGAAAGAGGATGTTCAACCTTAGTCTCTTGCAACTCCTCACAGGCTTGCTCTTCCAACGGGAGATAAAGGAAAATTGTAAAAGATGGAACAAGGTATCATCAAATCGGTTACTGAACCGAAAGATTGGTGTGCTCCAACAGTTAGTTGTTCCCAAAACAAACGAAGTGAGAATCTGTGTAGATTTTACCAGATTGAGCGAAAGTGTTGAGCGAGAAAACTTCCCACTATCATCCATGGATCAGCTGTGAGCACAAATTTCTGGAGCTACAGTATTCACAAAACTGGACTGCAAAAGTGGATTCTATCAAATTCCACAGGCAGAAGAATCTTTGCTCTTGACAACTTTCATTACTCCCTTTGGAAGATATTGTTTCAGCTGGTATATCCTCTAGAAATGAAATACTTCACAGAGAAATAATTGAAATCACATCAGGACTACCAGGAGTCATCCGTGACATTGGTGATGTACTTGTCTCTGGAAAAGATAAAAAAAAAAAAAAAGATCAGCGAGTGAATGCAGTCCTGAATAGGATGCAAGAACTGGAATCGCTCTTGGCGAATTTTCAAAAGACAAGGTCAGGTTTTTATGACCACATCATTTCCAAAGATGGAATCGCGATTGACCCGGAGAAGGTGGAAGCTATCAGAAATTTCCCAAGGCCGTCAGTTACCGAGGTGCACAGTTTACTGGGGATAATCAGTCATGTGAAAATTTGCTCCTAATGCCACAGATACCACAGCTCCACTCCCTTGGACTTGGAATAATGCAAATGAAAACGCATTTCAGGAGCTAAAAACACAGCTCAACTCTGTACCTGTACTAGCTCACTATGATGCAAAGAATGAAATAAAAGTTTCAGCAGATGTCTCATCATATGGCATGGGGCAGTTCTATTTCCAAGACTGGCACACTGTATTCTACACATCAAGAGCTGTCGGCAGCACCAAGCAAAGATATGCTCAAACTGAATTGGAAAAGAGGCATTAGCTGTTACTTGTGGGTTGTGAAAGATTTTCAGATTTCTTACCAGCTTACCAAAGTTCAAGATTGAAACCAGTAATAAGCCACCTCTAGCCGTGCTGAAAACAAAGTTGCTTCATGACCCGACTCCAAGATTGCAGCGCTTCAGAATGGGAACGATGGAATTCTCATATGACATGGAATACACTGCAGGGGAAAATCTGACAGCTGATGAGGGGGACTTCTGTTGAACAGGATCTTCAGATGGAGTTTTAAGACACAGGTCTGTTTGTCAAAACTGTCATAGATGGATTCCTAATGAGTGACAAAAGACTGGAGGAAATAAAGAAGAAGAGAGAAGATGAGATCTATGCTCAGGTCTCAAATTTCTGCAAACGTGACCATTGGCCTGAAAAAACTCAACAAGATTCATGTTTGAGGCAGTATTGGTTTGTTAGGCAAGACTTCACAGTTAAAAGACTTTTCCAAAGGTAATTCCAGCTGCAATGCAAAAAGTTCCAGCTGCACTGCAAAAAGAATATTGTCTTCATGAAGGGACATGAGGGAACTGTAAAATGCAGGGCATTAGCAAGAAGTATTTGGTGGCCTGGTCTGTCCAGGGACATTGAAGACAAAGCTGGAAACTGTCCTGCCTGTGAAAAGGGAAAGGACAGTCCATCCTGAACCTTTGAAACCAACCAGAACTCTGGACTTTCCTTAGCAGTGCATTGCCATACATATGTTTGAATACAATGGTCATCAGTATCTTCTGCTCATTGACCATTTCACCAGATGGCTCGAAATAGCACACTGCCTGAAAACATCAGCCATCATAGAACAGTGCAAATCCAGTTTTGGAAGGAATGGCATCTCGGAGACGTTTCCAATAATAGACCCCAATTCCATTCAAAAGAATTTTTCAGGTTCTCAGAAACCTGTGGATTCACTCGCATCAGCACCAGTCCACTCTGCTTGTGGGCAAATGGAGAAGCCAAATGAGCAGTGCAAACTGTAAAAAAAAAAAAAAAAAAAAACAAAAAAAAACACAAACCAAAACTAGTGCAGAAAGAAGTTAGTGAAGAAGAACATCAGGGGTAACCTTACAGGATCTGCAGACCAAAAGGCAGAATCCACCTACTGCAGCAGATGGGCAGAAAGCTTTGCTAATATATTTTTAAGGTGATGAAAACATCAGGGGTAAAACGGAAACATGACTTTGACAAATGCCAGAGTAGAGACTCTGCCTTCTCTGCATCCTGGTCAGGCAGTTCAGGTCAAAATCTCCGACAGATTCAGAAGCTCTTGTAAATCAACGTGGATCATCTTCTTCATACAGTGTGAAAACTTCAAAATGGACAGCACAGAAGCACAGAAACCATCTGCGCAGGACCAATATACCATCAACACAGCCCACACACCATCCTGAAACTACATTAGTTCTACCTCCAAGAAAAGAACAGCAAGAGTCAACAGAAGATGTTTTGAATAATGCATTGGATTTTCAAGAGCAATCATCTACATTAGCATAAAATTATCATCATCCAAATGTTAGAAGAAATTCTTCTGTATTCAACAATAGGCTTTGGGACAATGCTTTTATCAAACCAAAGAAAGGGGGATGTAGTGTTATTTGATATTTTGGGTGCAAAAACATTCTGAAAGGGGAGCAAGCCTAGTTCTGTGCTAGTAAAGGATGGCTAACGCAAAACTGACAGTCGTGTGTCAAAGTTGATGTCTGAAGTGAAGATTGACTGCTACAAAATCTGAAAGCGCCCCTTCTCTGTCCCCATTTAAATGTGTGAAATCGCAAGCAATATGTCCAAAAGTGTGGCTAACAGGTGGCGGCCCAGAAACCTAGATGGCAATGGCTTGAACCTCTGCAAACCTCTAGAGTCCTTAGATCCCTGCAGATTCTTTGCAGTTGGCTGGGCTATAAGCAACATTATCTTCCCAGTTTTTCAATTACCAGAAGCCCTGATAAGGGGAAGAAACTAGGAACCTGGAGGTAGCTATCGTGTGATCATTGGCCGGCCAGCTGTGCCTGCACTCCATCTACTTGGACCACAGAAGGATGGTTCCTGTCCTTACTGAGTCAGCTTGCTGCATTCCATTCTCCACCAGCAAGGTAGGCGTCCAAGGAATGGAATGGCCACTATGCATTTAAATCCAGTGGAGAGAACCACCAGGCCTACATGAAAGACTGTGTGGGCGATCATTTGCCCCCACAGTGTGACAAAATTCATAGTGTTTCTGCAGGCAGTGTCTGCACACACTTCCTTGACAGTGTTGCATCATGGTGTTACAGGAAAGGATATAGATCTTCGGAAAATGGTCTCTTTTATTCAGATTATTTCTAATTGTCTGATACTAACAATGACTTGACTAAATTAGGACATTTTCACAGTGTGTATATGCATGCGTACTTATTAACACCCAAGCAAGAAAAATGTAGTTTTATCCAGAGTGAAAGAGAGAATTGCTCCCTCGCAGACATACTGCTAAAACCGTCTTCCTAGAGGGAAAACAAAACGAAAGTGAACAAAAAATTGCTCATGTTTTAATTCACATTTACACATCCTTGGCAGACAGCATAATACATGGCATGTCCTAAGCCCAACTATTTCACGCCTGCTTCTCGAGCTGTAGAACGGAGATTCATTTCCAATGCAGTTGACAGTATTTAATTTACTGCATAGAAAAGCGTTAATTGGATGGCAAAATCCTGTGTGTGTGGGGTTGTGTGTATAGGGAGAAACTGGAGAAGACCAAGAAAATGTACAAACAAAACTTATCAATACTTTTTACATTGAGTATTGCAATCAAATTCACATTTAGCTAAACATCACTAATCCATGAATGTATAGTATTACAAGGAAGCTTTTTCAGACAGCCAGCAGATCAGGAAGTCTGTTAAAAAGAGAAAAAATTAATCGCCTGTCAAATGTACTTTCAGAAATTAATGTTTAATACAGAAGCCGTCCTCTTGTTACGACGTATCACAAAGTTCATCCAAACTACCCCCACGATGAATTATCCACCTGTGCATTCATATTTGTTTCATCACTGGAAAATTTGCTCTTGCCATGGGGTGGAAACTCTGAATCTCCAACTTGGAGATAGGCTAATCCACCCCCAAATTTTTTTTTTTCTCAGCTGCTCATACACACTATCCAACTGGTTTCATTTGTCACTGGAAAAATTCGCTTGTACCATGGGGTGCAATGTCTGGATCTCCCACTTGTTTTTCATTATACTATGGTTAAAATGTCATACTGAATTTTCTGCCTTGCATACACTTCATTTTCTTCCACTGAACAAAGCAAAACATCACAAAGTCGATCTAAACATCTCTCCATTGGCACAGTAGTCTTTCTTATTGTGCAAAGCTTAAATACACATTTACATTATAAACATACAAACTGAATGGAAACGGTATCATAAAGCAGTTGTGAATTAGCACTTCTGCAGTTCTCAATATGGGCCTCCTGCAGGGCTTTTACATCTGATGATCAAACTGAACACTGTAAAAAGGAAATTCTAAAATTATCTTTAATCCAACACTTACTGTGGCTCACTCATACAATAAGCAACAGTGGTTTACTATCCCTACCTGGGATAGCAAACTACTGTCACTTATTGCCGTAGTGAGCCACAGTACAATCTGAAAAAACAAGACTTATCAACATTTTCATAAACGTGAAAAGAATGATGAGCAGAATAACCTAAGTGTACCACCCCCCCCCCCCCACACACACACCTAGTCCAGTAACTGTTCATTAAAATCAGCTTCCTAAAAAAGAGCAATACTAATGAACCACCAAAGTCGTTTTCACATGATGGACGCTTACTACTGATCCACAAGGTCTTTGCCCCTTTTCTCAACAAACAGAACATTCAGAATTTCACACTACAGCTAATATGCATATCAAAAGACTACATAAACATTCCATTCAAAATATCAAATGGACCGACAGCTCCACTGAATGCAGCTCAATAGCTGTTGAGCATATAATAAGGAATCCCAGATGGGGAATCTGGAGTGGCAAAGACAAGGGTGTACACCAGACTAATTTGAGCTGGCCATGATGGTAGGGTCACAACCTCTGACTTTCTATCGGCTGGGGGGTCAGTGTAGACGTTGTTGTACAGTTCGTCCAATGGAAGCTCTGGATCGATCTTTGCTTGCTCTGCCGCCTCGTCCACCTGCTTGCGTATTTCCCCATCTATTTTCTGAAAAAGCAGAAGGCAACAGGAATGAATTCTACTGAATTTAAATGGATAAAGTGTCAAGACTTCGAGAAGAAAGGGGGGGGGGCCCAAGATCTATGTTCATGGCCAGCATTTTATGAAAAATAATGCATACTCATGTAGAAAAGCAACAAGTCTGAATCTCTAGCAAATGTCATATCCTTTTACTAATACTTGCAGAATTTATTCATTCCCTTTTCATTTTTTTCACTTTGAATCTAAAACTGTCAGGAACTTTGAGCAACATTCTCAGACACGTCCATTCAGTGGACGGCACTTAACTGTGTGGTCCCAGTCTCCCAACTGAACCACAGCAAACTCCCTCCAGACAGGAGACGGTTCCGGGCAGAAAAATCCACACATACATGGGTCTAGCCAGAATCAAACCCATGACCTCCCACCCCCAAGGCTACCCACCCCCAAGGCTATCCATTTTGTCACCACAGCTGGTATAATGTGTTCCAGCTGCATGTCTACTTGCTGAGGTCAGTGTTGTATTGACACTCCGCATTTGAGCCAACTTGCATGTTTTCCCCAAGTCCTCCCGCCAAGTTTTGTTTTGCAGCAGCATGTGATCAATGTCCACAGAAGCATGATCAGATCAATGACATGAACCTGTCTGGTCCTATGAGAAGCTAATCACGCAGCAGTAACTAGCATAAAAACGAGGGGAAAAAAAAAAATCACAAATAAGAACATAAACAAAATTTGAAGTGCCATGCCTATTCAAATTCAAGACCACACACACATATTCCACTCTCCCCAACTCTTTGCATGCAAACGCATAAACGTTTGTGCTCAAAACTGATCGGGCACACACTTTTGTTTACAAATACATGGATGAAACTTTTTCAACACTGAAAATCAGGAAAGATAAGCTGGGGCACTGAGATCAAAAACATATATACAATGTATGCAGGCAGGGGCAGAAAAGAATTGAAGGGAAAGAAGTGACAAGCTACTGTTTGTGCTCTCCTTAATCCTTTTTGCTCTCCTAGATCGTCTTTGCTCTCCGAAGAAAAAAAAAGTGTCATATAAAAAGTAAATTGTAGCAGTTGTCTCAAAGTTGTTCTGATAACCCATGATCCAGTCACTAGCTTGCTTGGAAACATCTTTAAAAAAAAAAAAAAAAAAAAAAAAAAAAAAGTCACAGTTACGAACACTACTTCTGGACCATAGACAAATCTATTCAAATAAACAATGTCGATGTCCATAAAGAATTCCTTATTTGGCACTTCTGAAAACTGAAGGAGTTCCATATTGTATATCAAAACGAGGTATGGTACCACTTGCTGAGCAGCCTCCAGGTCATGTGACCTGTCTTGTGCCACTAAAATATGAAATCACCTGTAAGTACACCATCAGAGTCGCGCCTCGATAATTACGAGAGGTTACCTGGTACCCTTTTATGACAATGTTGGCACTTTACCTTCATCTTTGCACATCTTTTGTTCTTTTTCAATCTTGTTGACAGCATAAGGGTGCTACAACATTTTGAAATTTGGGCAAAAGATGCGAGCCGTTCAATCGCACCAGATGATAATTTTTTCAATAATCTTATGTAGAAATCTATCACTATGTGAAGTTTTGAAGGAGGTAAGTAATTCACCACAAATACTATTTTATTTACATGTTTGGAGGTGGGTTGCAGCCCCTTGCCAAGATCCTAAAATCAATGTGAGTAGGCAGCCCTTGCAAGATCCTAAAATCAATGTGAGTAGGCAACTTGGTAATGGGATATGCTGCAGTTATTTCCCTTACTAGTCAAAATTTCACTCTCTTGTGAAAAAAGAAGTACTTTTGTTCCATTTCGTAAGATCAATTTTGGAATCGCTTTCAGAACTTTTTGAGGCTTTTCAACGTGTGAATTATGTGAATTTGCTTTTAAATCCACTAAATGGTTTTTTTTTTCTGACAATATTTTGTACAAGGAAAAGTTTCACTCATGCAAATATACATGCACAACAGAACACAACACTCATTTTTTCTCCCCTTTCACTCTGTCCCTCTAGATATTTACAAAATGTCAGAGCACAGATGTACTCCTGAACTCATTCAGACAACAACGCTACCTTCAGCTCCTCCTCGGTGACCAGTCCAGCAGTGACAATGCGTTCCTTCCACAGACCAATAGGATCCCTCTTCTGCCGCACTTCCTGCACCTCCTCACGTGTACGGTAACTGGGGGGGGACACACAAAGAACTGATGACCACTAAGAATACTAACAGTGATACCAGACAACACAGCCACAACAAGCACTGTCATACCACGGCTCCAGCACAGGCACTTTTATAGCAATTGGTATTAGGTCATACAAGGCAAGGAATAAGGCAACTTGCCAAACAAGACCCAAGTCATTGTGGCCGTGTTCAGTGATACCTGGTTTGATCCAATACATGCATGACGCCACCCGCTAAGACCTGTGCTGATCACAATTGTCATGGCTACAGTCTGAGTGAGCATCCACTTCTGTACACATACACCATCAGCTGATGTCCCTGAACCTGACAAAACTGGAATCTTTGCCATGCAAGCAACTACAAAAGGCCGCAGAACTTGAATTTTTCTGTCATCGCTATGATGATCAAAGATGATAAACGCCATGAAAGTCTATTGTGGTAGGAGACTTCTCGACTGGGCTATTCTCTATACTATTTTCATTTTCCTTTTGAAATACATCCTGATCCGAGAGCTGACCAAATGCTGATTAAAGCGTATGTCCATTTACAAACCAAATCAACACGTCACAGCGCCATATGTTTACAACAACCCCCCCCCCCCCCAGTTTGGCACTATAAAAACTAATTTAGCATTTGTAAAGAACGCTAGTTTTAAATTGCTACTGCCCATTCTAAGTGAGAATTGTACTCTGTCCGTTTATCTGACTTCCTTGTCTGGCTAATGCCATTAGTTTCAAAGTTTTACGAGGCTGATGGTCCATCAACCTTTCAAAAACCAGTCTTCTTCTGGTTTCAACCACTGCTCTTCAACTATAAGTCTCCCTGTGATGGAGTCCCTCTCTTCTGTTCCCACACTGGTTACTCCCATTCAGTATGCAAATATTTGCCCTGTAAGTTGACCTCTGGTCTTAATTTAACTTGGATATAATACCAGAATGTTTACATCTAATAACAGAAATAATCACATATGCTAACTTCATTTTTCACATCACAGAATATATGCTATACGGACTGACATCTAAAAAAAAAAAAAAAGTTGCTCTAAGAAGCCCATTCCATGTAAAATCTGGCAGGGCAAACACTTGCAGCTGATGGAATACGACTTGATGTAAACAGGTCAGTCATGCATCCTGGTTCAATCGGGAACAAGCTTTACCTTACTGGCAAGTCCTTGCATGATCCAGATGATTTTATCGTAATAGGAATGCTTACGTCAATGAAAATTCACAGTTTGGTACACACGGGTGAAGTTGCAGCCATGATATAACCAGAAGTCACAGACTTCCAAGCTAAACTTTTATCTCCTTGTTTTTCCTGCTTAATAAGCTTACAAACACTAAAATACAAATAACTTGTGAAAATCATATACCTTCTGGCAAGGAAGTTTTTAATCAACAAGCAGTCTTTGGGAAGAGAAGAGAACAAAAAAAAAAAATCCTGTTCTGACTTTGGATATTCTCCTGTAGCATCTGAAATAAAAGTGGGATCGCACTATTCCATTAAGGTGTTCACTTTTTTTTTATACTGGTCTCCACTTTAATGGCTGGAACATCATTTTCAAATCACTGACCACACTACGAACTGGCAAACTAATAAACTCAAAAAGATTGTGTCATGTCAACAAACGCACATGAGCATATCAATACAAAGGGAAATAACCATAGTTTCTCATCTTGCTACTAGCAGTGCAAGCTATTTGTTAGTCAACTTTCAACAGCAGGTGTTGGTGATGGACAAGTTCAGCAGACACACTGCAGGACAAAAGAAAATGCCCTCTGCCTGTAAGTAGCATCATCAGACACATAAAGTCATTAATATCCGGTTCATTTCACCCAACAATTAAACCTGGTTGAGTATGGAGCTGCAAACCTCACAAGTTAGCTCACACTAGCAACAGATGCTGAGTGATAGTCTACTAATGTGCAATGTCCTAAACCGATTTATTTCTGAACACGGAGCGTGTTCCTAAACTGGGAAAAAAAGCAAACAGAATGCTGTACTCCATCCCTAAAGAGGACATTAGATATGGTGAAAATGGATTACTTAGCTAATCAAACGGATATCAGTTATATTTTTTGGTTGACTGGCTGCAAAGAACACTTCAGGTTACCCAGTATCTTGCTGGCTCCAAGAAGTAGGTCAGATGTACTAATAACATGACTGACTGACCTGGACGATGTGGTGAGTCTCTTCTGCATGTCTGAGCTGACTACTCGGCTGCTTAACGTCATCCATGTGTCGCTTTCTTTTTTTTTGTTTCAGCTTGTGTTATCATGAAACTTACACCTTACTACGTTGGTTTAAATAAATAAGCAGCATAGTTGGTTTTTTTTTTTTTTTTCTTTTTTTTTTTAAGTTCAAACCACCTCGTGTTCTTGCTATACACCTGTGCATGCAGACGAACTCTCAATCGGTGCAATCATCTTTGCCATTGGGAGGACTTTATCAAAATAAATTTCTGTTGCTGTTGGCAATATCCAAGTTCACACCATTTGCAAATCCATTACTTTTTCTGTCACAACTGTCGGTGTCCAGTATATATGCCACTGACTCATCTCGTATTTGTTGTGGTTCTGTTCTTCAATATATAAGCAAAACGGGCAGGCAAGATGTGGTTCTCTGATCTTATTGGAGGACATGCAGGAGGAATGTTTATCAAAATTGTAATTCATCTGAAACATTGTTTATTCTGATCATATTTCTGCAAATCAGGACTCCCAGTCAATTCAGTCAGCTGTCTTAGTCTAATGTACCAGAGTTATACAATTATTATATTATGCTTTTACTGTGACTATGACTGTGTGTGTGTGCGCGTGCGTGTGGGTGTACATACGTATGTGCGCTTGTTTTAATGTTTGGGCTTTGGTGTGGGCGAGTTTGTGTTTTTATGTATTGTTTTTATAATCTATGTAATGTTTCGTGTCTTATGGATTTAACATTTATTTCATGTGTGTGTGTGCGCATATGGGGTGGGGTGTGTCAGTGATGATGATGTATATATAAATACATATACTAACACAGGCTTTTATGTAACGATTTATAATGTCTTTTTGTAATGTCTTATGTACTTGTGAAATGATGTGGAGCAGAAGAAAAATTTCCGATGGACAATAAAGTTGATTGAACTGAATCGAACCGAGCTGACATAGTCTGGGATTTCACCACATGGCAAACCTTATGCTTGGTCTTGCGAGAAAAAGAGCGGGAGATGAGGGTGGGGAGTTGTTTCTCATTTACCTTGCAGGCTTAAAATTTGTAAACACATTACACACAGTTTCCCCACCAAGAAAGATGCTTTCCTCTTCAGAGTATTAAACTGTTCACATTTCAGTTAGATGATTAGATGATTTTTTTTCATGAAGAGAAGGCATCAACCCACATTTTCCTTGTGAAGTTCATGCTTGCACTTCCTTTTGTTTGTTAAGTCAGCACTACAGGCATGTCACAATCAAAGAGGGAAAGGCCGACCATGAAGACACCTTTTGCAGAACAGTTTACCCTGTAACTGCCACTGATATACTTTAATTAAAAAATGAACTTTTTTTTTTTTTCCCCAGACAGTGTACAAATTCAAATTTCTATTTCTCTAATTTTAATCTTGGGGTGGGGTGTGGCGAGCATTTGTTACTTTTTCACAAGCTGTCCGGGTAGTAACCACCCAATCTTGCACTATCTACGGTACAAAAATAAGTTTTTTTCCAACAAAAATTACTTTCAAACTTGGTTCATCAGCATACTTTGGCAAAAATTCACAGTCAAAGCCCCTGCCAAGATTACATTCGCGAGTGCAATTTCCGCTCAAAAACTTTCTTCTCTCAAAGCTTTCTCCTCCACTTTTTTTTGTTTATCATATTTTCACCAAACACGCATACAAAATACTGTAAAACTGTCCACTGGTAAACAGGTCTGTTTTTGTCATTTTGAGGAGGTAGATTTTGTTCTGGTGGGCGCCATTTGCACCGCCTCCAAAACAAGTTAAAACATTTAAGGAACGTTTTCATCCGTTGGCTTCTGAATACTGACTGACGGCAAAAGATGAATGACACAATGAGCCAGTCCTTCACAATCATCAGCAATCTAGCAGGCCAGGTGCTGCCCAGTAAGACAATAAAGCACTGGTGCTTAGTTATGACTGAATTTGACTTTAATGTGACAATGAAATGGAACTAGATTAGGAGAGAAAGCACTGATGTGCGGAACCTTTGTTGCACTTGTGGGTGACCGTGGTCATACACATGAACAAAAGACATACATGTGCACACTAAATTACATCTTGATGTACAATCTGAACTTGCAGTTTTTTTTTCCCTTGATGTAATTAGTACTGCAGTCTATCTAACACTCTAGGAAATCAATCTAGTGTTTTGGTACATTTTGTTCGACACAAATCGATGGTCAAAGGCTATGTGACATTTCACTATCAAGCCTTCCATTGCATCGATCTAACTCCATACTAGTCACTGACCTTGTACCAGGGTCGCTCATACTGTGGCCGTGGTAACGATAGGTGGCACACTCCAGCAGAATGGGACCGTTTTTGATGGCATACTGCTTGGCAAAGTCTGTAGCTGACTTCACCGAAATCACGTCCATGGAATCCACCTGAGTGAGAGAGACGGCAACAAAAGTTGAATCTTAAAATGTGTGTGTCTGAAAATTAAAAATGAGCGCACAGTTCACATGCAAAGTTTTTTTTTTTTTTTGGGGGGGGGGGGGGGGGGGGGGGCATGATTATGCATCTTGGTGATTGACTATGCCTATTTGTCAATGTATGGATATGCATGTAACTGGTGTGCATCTAAACAAACTGTTGATTCTCCTTAAAAAAAAGAAAAAGGAAGAAAATTAGGGTACTCGGGAAAAATTTCAAAATTGACAAATTGGCAAAGACAACTCTGTGTATATTGCAGCTTTTACCAACATGTTTTGACAAAACGAGTTCTACTGACCTGCACCATCTACAAGTCTAAAAAGAAAATGTGTTTCAGGGTTCCTCTGGGTCTGGCAAAGACAATTCTGTGTACATTGCATATTTTACCGACATGTTTTGACAAACAGATTTCTACTGACCTGCATTATCTACAAGTCAAAAATGAAAATGTTTCAGGGTTTCTTTGGGTTGGCTTTTTTTTTGTTTGTTTGTTTTTTGTTTGTTTAAAGCTGCACATATGTGTGATCAAAATTCAAGATGACCAGCACATAAACTTGAACCGTTTGATGGGTGCTGGGATTACGTCCTTTCTACAGGAAACGGCAAACAAGGTAATAACAGACATCACTTTTACATTCACAGGTGCAATGCAGCAGAAAACTTTCTAGACACGGGTGCACACACATAAAAACTCCTTTCTCCATTGCAACAACCCCTTTTCCTCCATGCATCATCCAAGACATACTTGATGTGATTAAAAAGAAAATAAACCTCAGAGTTTGCTGTCCTGGCATCTTGAACACAAAGCTGGTTATCTTTCCCTCATTACAGTACTACACTGGCAGAGGTGGAGAAAAAGCTGATCCTCTGATAATACCTAGCGGTCCATGTTAATATTACACTTGGCAAAAATGTAATCACTGTCCTTTTCTGTCACAAAAACTGTTGACGATGCAGTTTAATCTTCATGATTTAACAAACAGACCTGCTTAACTCATCTGGCATCAACTGCTGGCAGCAAGATGGCCACTACGCCAACTGACTTGAGAAATATAGTGGAATAGCGAGTGTGGTCTGAATCCCTTGAGGAGTCAGTCAGCACCATGTTCATGCTTATCTCCCATGTAGAACTTCCAACAGAATGTTGTCGCCATATTGGAATTTCAAATGTCGCATGTAAATTGGAATACCATCAGATGCGAGTACTTTGGCTGCCTGTCATCTTGTAAATATAGATTATGCAGTAATTATTCTTGATGGGAAGAGCGATTACAGAGCATTATGGAAATAAAGATGATTTTTCTCTTAAAAAAAAACATGTTGGAGGTAAGGACAAAATTTGTTGTTTCTTTCATCTGTGTTTACCTTAAAACCAGACAAAAAACCAGATTATTATGTTATTTCCTTTTGCAATATGGCTGTCAAAAAGTTATACCATTGCAACTTACGTTTATTACTTTCAAACTATGCTACAATCACTCGCCAATAGGGTCATCATCAATTCTTGTCGAGTTCTGCATGTAAATACACGAGTTGTGACATTTAAAAGTTTGTTGTAATGAAGGAAGCCTTGCATAAGGATTGAGTTTTAGCAGCTGAGTCAGAAATGGGTTAACCTCCCCTCCAGTGTATCTATTTAAAAAAAAAAAAATCATACATAGCCATTTGTTTTGTGATGCCTGTGGACGATACCTCATTTTAGCATTAGCCACTTCAAAGACAACCATGAAGTAGACTTGACGCAGCTGCATGCTCATACTAACGACAACAATGGATGACTAAATTAGTCTTCTTCGCTAATCCAGTCTGCTACCGTGAGGTCAGGGTGATATGAAAATGAATCCTCAATGATCTTGAAGTGCGACAGACCTCTAACTCAAAGATCACTTCTGATGGGACATCACTGTACAGGGTTTTCATGGAGTCTGCTGTAAAGTGTTTGTGTCTCACATCGTGCATGTCCCAACAATCTAAAAGAATATGTTTCACTGTGAGAGGAACATGACATGAAATGCACCATGAAGCTTCTTCACCTTTTAAAAGATAAGAAAGAAATATACAACGAGTGGCCTGTGTGCAAACGGCACAAGACCGTTTCGTCTTAACGGACACCTCTAGGACATGGTAAAAAACTCGTTCAGGTTTGGACAGATTTGAAAGAGTTTGTCATCCATCTGTGAGTCCCATTCCTCTTGCCAGAGGTCTTTGACGTAAGCCTGTGTGTTTTTTGAGTTTCAAAACAGTGTGGGGAATAGACAACCTGCTGAACTTTTCCTTTGTGGCACTCTTGGCAAGCTTGTTGCCTGGAATGTCCACATGGCTGGGAATCCAAGCATTGTATCCATCTGATTTCAGAGGTGTACAGTTTGAAATTTTTCAGCAACTGAGGGTGCTTGAGATTAGGGCCAGCAATGGCCTCCAAAGCAGAAAGGGAGTCCGATAAAAGAAGGAAATCTTTATGTTTCGATTTGCAGATCATTTGAAGAGCCAGTTTTTGGTGGGAACTGGGATCAAAAAAACATATCCATCATCATCTTTTCCCTTTTTAAAAAAAAAAGTCATTTTAGTGTGAATCGGGATCAAAGGACGGAACCATTATTTTATTTTTTATTTTTTACTTACTTACAAAAAAAAAGTTTTAGAGTGAATTGGGATCAAAGGACGGAATCATCTTCCCCCCCTCCCCCCCTTTTTTTCAAAAGTAAATTTTAGTGGGAAGTGGGATCAAAGGATGGCACCATTCTTATTCTACCATGACTTCGCATCACAGGCAGAGCAGTCCTCAAGTCCACCACCACTCCAAGGACAACAACCTGACACAGTTCTTTGTGCATTGCCAGCAAACCACACATCCGATGAAGGCCGGAGTATGGTGGGCATGTAAAGGACAACCTGGATAAATCCAGCCTGTGAGGCAGCATGGATGACTAGGAAAATGAACAACGGAAGCAACTCTCAGAAAACCGAATGGTGAAGAAGAATCAAAAGGTGATGATTTTGGAGTCACTTCAATAATTTCACTCAAAATGATTCATTCATCAAAGTGCATGACAAACACAAAAAAAAACCCCCTCCCCCCAAAAAAAAAACACCCCAAAACACACACAAAATAAATGGATAGAAACCAAAATTGATTTTCCATTAAACGAAACAACCGCACTTCGAAAATTCCTTATGGACCCATGCCTCTCCTTACCCAGATGCCAGGAATGTAGTCCCCTCGGGTGTAGTAGTCGGTGCAAGCAGACGCCCTATCAGCCGACGTGCCCATGCCGTAGCCGTTGTTCTCACAGACGTAAATGACGGGCAAGTCCCAGAGCTTGGACATGTTGAAGGCCTCAAACAGCTGGCCCTGATTGGCTGCCCCGTCTCCGTACAGGGCCACACACACATTCTTCTTTGCCTCGTACTTCATGGCAAAAGCAATGCCTGCACCTAGGGGCACCTGCGGAGTGGTTCAGATCCATTGGGGTTAAAGTTCAACCTCTTTGTTTATCAACTACAGCAGCAAGATGGGTGCTCGGTTGAACCCACCATTCCCAACCCCAATGAAATGTAAATGTTGAAGCATGCTGATGGAACGTGAACCACAGTTTGTGCATTTACATGAGATAAACTTCTTTAGTAATATTAAATATGTACATTTCTATTCATGTATGTCTCTGTTTTACGCAAGTCAAAATGAGTGTGCGTGTTTGTATTTCTGGGGTGGGGGGGTGGGAAGATGCGATATGTATATGTATGTAGGTTTGTGTATGTGTCTAGCCCAATGCTATTTTTACTGCCAATACTATCATAATTATGTACTCTTGTCTGAGTGATGTAATGGAAAAGTTTTCCACATAAAAGACGACACACTTTACTCCAAGCACACATACAAACACTGAAGGTCTCAGAACGAAAAAAAAAAAAAAAACTGGTTGGACGTCAGGCCAAAATCAGAATCAGACAATGAAAACATTAAAGCAATCCCCCCCCCCCCCCCCCGTTTCAGACAGGCCTGTCCATTTTGAGGGGCCTACCTGCGTTAATTCTTGTACTTCATTAGCAAAGCATTTGCAAAACATTTTTCTTCTAATTTTCAAGCATTGTTCTTTTGTCTGTGTACCCTTACATGGTTTGATGCAAGTTACAATTTCAATTAATACAATTAGAATTGACATCAACGGCCGTAGCAAATGAATGTCGAAGTGTAGCAATGAGCAAAAGAAGGTCTAACCAGACCATACTTCTTTCAAACCTTTGGAACTTGCTCTGTTTGGAGATTCATGTACAATGTAATGCCATGAAACATGAATCACTGATCAGAACCACATGATGGACATGATCACTGCAGTAATTTCATGAATTTAAAATCTAGATCCTTTAATATGATTAATAAATTTTGTCTTTAACAATTTCAAATCAAGGTTTTGAAAAAAAAATAGCAATAAACCACACATTAACAAACACACACACACACACACACACAACATGCATACACGCACAAACGCATATAAAGGAATGGAATGAATGAGATAAGATGCAAGAAGGCTGCCTAAGCCACAGAAATCACTAGACTCTGAACATCATCGCAAACAGCACCAACCTGTGCGCCAACTATGCCGTTTCCTCCATAGAAGTTGTGAGTATACATATGCATGGAGCCGCCCTTCCCTCTGGCACAGCCAGACACACGACCTGCCAGGCAATCAACTCCATGAAAGCTTACACTCGGGTTTAACATTAACAGTACTGGGGAAGGCATGCACATAAATGCAGATTAGCCGTGCCATATGCTTCACAAACTCAAAATGTGTTGATACTGGGGTTTGTTTACCATCCTTCAATCTGTCCTGATTTTCAACTCTCCGATAAACACTGATATCTATCAAAAAAGAAATCTTACATGAACATTCATTGTCTAATAATTCAAAAAGAGAGAACAAAACAAACAACAGTGCGTGAGAATATAAACTGTTAGCTTGCGCCAAGATCGCAGATGCTGAGAAGTTAAACACTCCAGGTGTCCAAAGCAGATATGCTTACCCTTTCCTTAACTATTCAGTATTCATGCCATAGGTTTTCAGTATTTTGAAATAAAAATCAACATTCACACACAACATGATATCTTACACAAATTTTTCCCCATAGCAGTATTTTGAAATAAATACCAGTATTCAAATACAACATGATATCTATCACGTTTACCCATATGCAAAATGACGCAATGTTGACTCAGAGGATAACAGTTCTTACCTGTAACTTTTAGTGATCAGATACCTTTATCTTTGTATATTTTTGTTAGTAGTCAGATACATTTGCATCAATTGGTTTTCTGTTTGAATTTTCTTCCATTTCGGAAATTTGGAAATACTAATCCCTTACTTATTCAGGATGTAAGCATATACATACACACACACACACATTTTTCCTCTCTTCATATACATGTGCTCGCAAGAGATGCAGTTACATTTTCCTTCAGAAGTTGCTCCAAACCAAAAATGCACTGAGGAGGACTACTGGGGGAAGGGGGAGGGGGAGGGGAGAAGGGATAATGAAGACAGACAAATTATATTAAAACTTAAGTATTCAAACAGAAATAATAATGGGTCTCCGAAAGAAAATGCGAACTTGTGTTGGGAACAGGGCCATTCACTCTGCTCTGACCATACATGCACAGTAAATTTATCAAAATGGGTGTAGGCTGTGTATACATCGTACATTTTTCCTGTCTACATCACTGAAATCAGCAAAAATTGTACTGATCCATCAGATCCAATGGTAGACAATGAGTTTTTGTCGAGAAGTAAAAAGCTGCAGTTTTGACATAAATTTCATATGAAGGAAGGATTATTTAATACAAGGGGAAGAAACGGATGTGTTTTATCCTGACTTTGATACAGACACCAATTCATTTTGTGCAAAACTGTTTAGAGAGACACTGATGAAGCTAACATGATCGAGTTGAAAAATACTTGCGATTCTGTGATCTCCTGGTGTTTGAAGTTTGTGGCAAAGTTTCATGACAAAGCTGACCAATGATGATTTGTGTGATTAAAGAAGGCCAAAGTGTTAGAATGGTCAGTCCAGAGCCAAATTTTGATAACTTCGTTCTTGGGAATAGCTGAAGTGTCCGCAGTTTGCACAGAAACAAACATGGCTATCATGTTGCGCTGAACTGCCTCGCCTTGGTAGAATAAGATAATGTTGCTTATAGCCCAGCCGACCGCAAAGGGCCATATCAGGGCTGTCACCACGTTAAAATCAACTCACAGGTCATTCATTCAGAAAATTCTTTAGAATTCTTTAAAATACAAATTTATCAAAGTTGTAGCACAGTCAGAAAAAACAGTAACTATCTGCACTTGTTTTGGGCAAGAAACAAAAAACCGCAAGTTGCTGAACTGAAAGTGATTCACAAGCGGGTCGAACAACACTATTTTCCTCCATATTTTGACATCTTTTTCAATTCTTTTAATGATAACGATATATTTCCGTATCTCAGATGTTTTCATGCAAAATACAGAAAAATCATATGGGTATGCAGGTACTACCTCTGCCAATGTAAAAACTGTCACTGTGTTCTTGGAAGCCATGAGTTTCTACTGGTCACAGTGTAGTGGATGGGATAAGTCCTCTTCACCAACTGCCTGGGATGGTCTCCCCCCCCCCCCGTAAACATATCAATTCTGTAAGCGCGAGTGTTAACCATGATGGTAACAAGCCCAGCGTTCCAACAGGGAGTATATGAAGTGTGCAGATGTACCAGAATCATCCACTGACCTGTCAGTTCAGCCAGTACGCCCAGTATTGACACCCCGCGCATGTACGTCCAGCCATGAGCGCGGTATGCAGTGATCACTGCATCGTCTTTGTGAGGCTGCTTCCATCCCAACTGCACATGCTTCCTGATGTTACATGCACATACACACGCACACATACGCACGCACGCACACACACGCCCCCCTTTGTTATCTCTGTTGTATATTTCTGGTTTGACCATCAGTGAAGAAAACTGCATTGTAATGGCATTTCATGGTTAAACAAATCTGGAAAGAGGTATACATTTGGATAATACAGTGAGATCATTATCATAGCTCTGCTGTCCATCAAGAACGTATTAGTTTTTAAGCATGTTATATGTTAAAGCCTGAAGTTTTAAAGCCTAAAAGTTTTAAACAAAATAAGCAAAAAACAAAAAATGCAAAAATCACATCACATTACAGCCCCAAAACACAACAACCAGTCTCCAAGGGATCTGAATACTAACTGCAAGCACAGTTACAGCTAAAACTTGGCATTCAAAAAATTATGAAACAAAACATGCTTTTAAATTACATCTGCAATGAAATTGATATATACAAAACTGCAGTTTCGATCATAAACACAATGCAAAATTGCTGCTAGAGTTTGCTGACAGTTGCAAAAGCCTACACATGTGCCGAAGCAATGAGACTGACTGTGTTAAAAGCTACTCATACCAAAGCCATGTTCTCAAAATATACGGCTGAAAAAAACTGATGTGAAAGCCATTCTACTACTGCAATTATACAACAAAATAATAGTTCAAAACTATATATATCGAAGGTGTGGTACACCAAAGCAAAGTGGGATTTTCTCTGTGTGTTGTGTGTGTGTGTGTATGCATGCATGTGTGTGTGTGTGTATGTGTGTGTGTGTGTGTGTGTGTGTGTGTGTGTGTGTGTGTGTGTTGTGAGTCTGTGAATCGTTGTCTCATCATCTTTACAATCTTAAGCTGATTCATTCCCATGTATCTTATTTTGATTCTTAGTTAGACAGCTCCACTTATCAGTCTAAGCCCTGGCAGTCTCCTGGCAGCAGTCAGTCATATCAGGTATACATAAGGCAACTAGCCATAGGAGACTCTGCATTGCTTTTTAGTCACTTTGATAGTGTTAAGTTTTTCTTGAAACAAGCCTGTCCTATTAGCAACACACGTAGGATATTACAACTTATAATGCCCTCTACTGACAAACCTGTTCTGGGTCACTAGCTGCAGTAACAACCAAAGCCACATGCATCAAATTGCTCGTATCATCTCCTCTCCTAATACTGATAGAGTAAGTTTAGATAGCATCCCATTTTAAACCAGACAACCAGCAACCTCAGTCTCTGTGTGGTATCTATAAAGCCAATGTAGGCCTGTAAAACAAATGAAGAGAGATGAAGTCTCTGAAACTCAGGCAGTGTACAGTAAAGCTTGATCATGTACGGTTCATAACACAAGACACCCCTCCCTCGTTCTCACACATATACAACCCCTCTGAAAGTAAAACCAAGCAGGCCTGACCTGTCCCGAGTACAGGTGACAGAAGCCCCGGATTGTCTTGGATTTGTACAGGTTGGCGGCTGTGGTCTCCATACGCCGTATGGTCTGCATGTCTGTGTAATACTGCAGCGCCTGCTCCCTTGTCACGGGGATGGCCGTGGCTGGGCCCTGGTCCAGTCTGTGCAGCTTGAATTGCTGTGAACAATCACCATGACAATGATGAGGTGAACTGCTTGTAAATTCATGGGTATGACTGAATGAGCGTGTATCTTGGAGGTTGAACATGATAATTTTGTGTCTTCGTTCAGTGTTGCACTTTTTTTTTCCTTTTAAAGGAGGGGCTATTCACACCTCCACTGATTAATTCAGAGATTTTTTTTTCAAACCTCTCTCTCCACATGGAGCGAACGGATTCATGTAGCCTAGAATTTAGTAGAAAGATCCATGAATAGTTTCTCTCTAGTTGCTTGCCTATTATTACTTTTGGGAGTATCGATCTGTCGCTGCCCACCCACTACCCATCATGTGCCACTTTCCCTTTCTTTCTAGGCATGTGTGTTTTGTTTAAAAAATTTTTGCAATAAAATGTTTATTACAAAATTTTTTTCTCTAGAGACATGCCTATTCCAGGATTTGATTTTCAGGATACAAACTGAGCTAGCATACTTTTTTAATCAATTTTTTTAAAGAACTTTCTTTAGGATAATTTGGCCCAACAGCCATCGGGAACTTTAGAGCATTCAGCTGCAGACATGAGATGCTTCAAAGACGACAAAGAGAGTTTAAATCACTTATGCTGTTTGATTTTCATATAAGTTGAAAATCCTCTTCATCCACCAACTAGTGAAATGATACTTGATTCAGTTCTGGGAAGGTTTAAAGTGGCAGAAGGAGAGAGTGTGCTCTACCTTCCATCATGCCATGTTCATTCAATTAATCTCAGTGAATCTCCAACAAATTCCCTTCCTCTACTGCCATTAAGCTGTTCAGGACCTTTACCTCAATGTGTTTCACTTTCTCATTCCATGATTTATTCACAGATGCACATGATCCGCCACCAGTTATATTACAGAAAATCACACAAAAATTTCAGAGTTAAATCGCCCTCTTCTCCAAAACTGAGAGGAAGCTTTGATATGCCCCACAGGCTGTGGCAAAACACAAACTTGCCTTTGTCACTGCCAGGTCCATACACTTTTCCAATTCAAATTGTCGTAACTTTTCAGGACCTTTCTATGCCATTCGGAGTTCCTTGACCACTAACAAGCTTCAGTCAAAGCCGCTTATAACGAATTGGCAGGGACATTCAAAATTGCTTTGTCATATCCGGCTTTCATTACAACCAACATGCCATGACTTTCTATCAGGTTGCTTCGTTATACGATACATCGGCAGATGTGCTTCCCTCTCTCTCTCTCTCTGTGCACACACACGTGTGTATATCGCATATGGGCAGTAATCATGCTCGTTTCCTAGGCTGTTATGATATACTTTAATAAAAATTAATTTCCAAAAATTGTTTTCAAAAATAAGGCTGTAAATTAATGCAAAGAGATCACACAGGCCTATATTGCAGTTTGAAGACTTGGAAATTGTTAAGTAAAACTGGCAAACAAAATTCACTGCATTATTCTGATGACTCGGCAGAAGAAATTACACAACACAATTTGAATGCGGGGGGGGGGGGGGATGGGTGGGTGGGGGGATAACAGAGAATTTTTCTGCACTGTTTTTTTTCACACAGGTCTGTGGCGTATGCACTGTTATGCAAATAAAAAAAGTACTTAATTTTAAAATACAGTCTGCCGTACTGGAGAGCATTTTTTTTGTGCTTGTCGCAGCTTAACAAAAAAAAAACACAAAAAAAATCACAAAAACAAATATAATTAGTGTCTGAATAAGGTCTTGAAAAATGATTTTTCCTACTAAGAGTAGTTTTATGATTTAAACTTACCTATCCAAACCAACGCCTTTTCTCCTACTACGTGGAACATCAGAGTCTGTAGGGCCTTGAACAATGACGGGCAAAGAGGAACAGAGATGTCCCATCTATCGCAGTTTGGTTCTGGACCTCACTCAGTGCCCACTGCTAGGGGCATAGATGAAGATGTCCCAAAGGAATCAGATCTAACTTCTAAGGCAGCTGATGCCAGACTGACCAAAGTCTGGATGCTGCAGGGCATCGAAACTGTAGATTAGGGAAAGGGATTGGGCAGAGGCAAAGATCTGTCCTGCTCACGTCACAGGAAGATACACAAGATTTAGGTCAGGCTTGAAGCGCATCCTGAGATGAACCTACTTCTGGGGAGGAGTCCTGAAAAAGCAGAAAACATTTATGCCCAAGACGGCGTCTTCTTTGAGTATGGCAGTTGTACCAACTTGAAATGCCTCTCCACCAGGAAGAATCACAAAAAAGGACCTTTTCTTCTTCTTTTCTTTTTTTTTTTTGTAAAAAATCCGAGACTGATGATTTAATCAGATGAGGAACAACAAAAGAAGCCTGTGACTGGTCTGGAGTAATTTACTTTGATGGGGAAAAATGGTATAATACACACACACACATATATATATAAATCTCCCTTGTAAAATACTGTATCATAGAAATACCATGGTATGTGAACAGCAAAGAGATGATGGTCAGGCTAATTCTTTGGAACACTAATGTGAACACTGATGAGACCAAATACTGGACTAGCGCCAATTCCTCGGCACAAACAAAAGACTACTACAAAACTGACAAACAAGGAAATGTGCTCTCCCTAAGTCACCTTCCAGGAAAAAAGAGGCCCTAACCGTGGGGATGCAGATATGGATGGGTTTTCCGTGTCAGGAACTGGCCTAACTGTGACGACCATCAGTGAGTAAGGGAACCAAAAGGAAATCTTCAAGGAGTACTAACAATAACTGACCAAGCGTTAGCAGCTGCAGAAGGCGGAGAGTGAACTCGGAAGAAAAAAATTTCTTCAAAATAACCATCAACAGAATGATCAAAATCCGCTCGTCCGACTCCCGTTCGTACGCATCCATAGCACGCACCTTGGTGCGACGCCAGTCAGGTCGTGTTCCATGCCGGTGCCCCTCGCATCCATGGGTGCTCGCTCTTCCTCCGAGACCGCATGCCAGAAAAGACGACAGCTGCTCTACCAAAACTGCTTGCCCGGGGTTACGGGTTGAAGAGCCTGCTGGAGGGTGACGCTGGCCAGTCTCCGCCACACCCGGGATGAAGCGGCGGAGCAAGGACTGTTGGTCGCCACCCTCGCCAAAACTGGCTGACGGTCGCACTGGAGAGGAAACACCGAGCGCCACGCTGAAGACGACCAACACGCGCACAGGCAGCAATGGGCGAATGGAAAGCAGCCAGTGCAGACGACACAGGTTCCATACTGGTCCAGCTACGAGAAAACCACTCGTTCACAGGAATGACAAACTATGACGACTGGGGGAAAAATTTTTTTTTATAACACCGGGTCTTTTTGTGCTGCGCCGAAGAGCCTTGCAGTGATGGAGATGAAGAAAGACGCAAGGCGAGCAAGTTCTCTCGAATATTCCGACCAAGCAAGGCGTTGGCTGGCCGAGAGAAATGAAGGCCAATTTCGGAGGACGTTTCTGCTGATCCACGTTAAATGTGCTTGTCCACGTCGAAGAAAAGGAGAACAACTGGTTCGTTTAAAAGTGAAGTGAGCGAGTTCGTGTCACTCAAGGGTGACCACTCATGTATTCCCGTAGGTTGTGTTGCACGAGCTCCCCGCTCTCCACGTTTTTTTTTTTTTTCTTTTTTTTTTTTTTTTTTTGTAAGAAGAAATGGTAATTTTTTGACAATTCACCACCACTGCAGCGAAAGTCACAGATGTGTTATTATGTGTGCGTGTATACAACCAAGAGTTCTTTATTATCAGCAGTACACATTCGAGCACTTGTAGGCCTGCACAAAATTTGGAAAGAAGGGGGTTTGTTACCGCCAAGGTCACAGAGTGCAGGACCAGACACCACTCGGCTTGTCTGTGTCCTTGGCGGTAACTAACCCCCTCTCTTTCCAAATGTTGCTTCATTTTCCGCCCTCAGTCACTCCATTTTTGAAACTACACTCGTATACAGTTAACTGGAATGGCAGTTGTCATGTCTGATATGTGAATGCTCACATTTTATGAAACAACAGAAAAGAATAATTGTTGCCATAGCTGGACGAAAACACACACACACACACACACACACACACACACACACATTCTGTTAAACAACAGAAATGGATGATTGTTGCCACACTGGATGGAAAAAAATCCCTCAAATGCCACACTCTTTGACTGAAGAGGTAAGTTTGATTTTTACCCCAGCTGGACAAAAAAAAAAAAAAAACAAAAAAACAAAAAAACACACACACAAAAAAAACCCTACGACCTAGCAATACAAAAAATTCTGTTTTTTTTTCCTGTCTGATCTTAAATACACAAAAAGCAATGAGGCTAGGGATACAGAGCCAGGAAAACAATCTGCCTTTTATGCTGACAGGAAAAAAGCAAATTTTAGGGATATTCTTAAAAAAATAACCAGGCAACAATTAACACTGAAAAAATCTTGCCAAAATGAATTAAAACACTTAGGAAATCAATTAAAACATGGAGCAGATGACATATAAAAATTTATGGGAAATTGGTAATAATAAAATGCTTGATGTTGAGTCAGTTATGTTTGTAATGCAGTCTATTGGTCTGCCTAAAAAGGTTTCAACTACAACAAACAGAACCTTTTATTAAATTAACATGGCAAAGGAAGAGTTCCAATAAAAAAAAAAAAAAAAAAAAAAAAGTGTTTTAAAAGATAAAAAGGAAAATAATGGAAGCTGATATTAGTCAAGAAGTCAAGATGGTCAACAAGGGGGACTCATGATTTCAGTCGTCTTTTTTTGAGGTCTCATAAAGATAATGTCAATGACCTTTTGGAAGTGCATGAAAACTAACCTGGAATTTATTATGGATGACAACATACCAACTAAAATAACTTCAAGCAAGAACCACCAGCCATGGATTAATACAAAACAAACGTTTTTCTGAGAAGGAAACATTGGTTCTTTAAGAAATTGAAACTACACCCTAATTCAGAAAGATTACTGATTAGGTATAAACATATTAAGAGAAGGTGTCAGAAGGAACATAGGCTTGCCCATTCCAATTAGGTTAATTCGATGATTCAGGTGATCATCAAAACAAGAAATATGGTCTTACATAAGGAGTAAGAGACAGGACAATATTGGGATTCCAGACCTGAGAAAGAATCAGAATAACCAGTCCAGGACCCTGAAGGAAAAGCAAATTTACTAAACAATCAGTTTTGTTCGGTTTTTTCTCAAATCCCAAGCCTCTAATTAATGTTAGACTAAAGGATGATGATAAGCTCCCCGAAGTGCAAAATATCAAAGTAAGCAAAGCAGGAGTATTTAAGTTACTGACCAACATCAATGAAAACAAAGCTGCTGGTCCTGATGGCATTCCTGGCAAGCTCTTAAAATTATGTGCCAATGAACTGACTGAGGTATACCAACTACTTTTCCAAGCTTCACTGGACCAGGGAGTAATATCTGATGAGTGGCGAGATGCTAGCATTGTCCCTTTATTCAAAAAGGGTGACAAAACAAAAGCAGAGAACTATAGACCTGTATCTCTTACATCCATACCAGCAAAATTACTTGAACATATAATATATAGTAGCATAATGAACCATCTTGAACAACAGACAGAAAATAGACGCAATTTCATTAGACTTTTCTAAAGTCTTTAATAAGGTTGACCATGAGGGCCTGCTACTTAAATTAGAACACACTGGCATTGGTAGTTCTTTGCTAAAATGGTATTGATCATTCATCATTGGGAGAATGCAGAAAGTTATTGTGAAAGGGCTGTCATCCCCATTGTAAACCAGTCTTGTCGTGTGTACCACAGGGAACTGTTCTGGGGCCTTTGTTTTTTTTTTTTTTTTTCATTTATAAATATAAATGACATAAGTAGAAATATAAATGACATAAGTAGAAATCTCTCTCCTGGAACTACTATAAGGCTTTTTGCAGATGACAGCTTAGTATATAGAACAATCAGAAGCAAGAATGATACATGCATTGTACAAGAAGATCTAAGCACTTTACAAGTGTGGTAAAGAAACTTGGAAGATGGATTTCATCCCCTGAAGTGGAAAGTGTTGCATATATGTAATAAACGCTCACCAACTAGATCAGAATACTCTATTCACAATACTATTCTTAAAGAAACCAAAGCTGCAAAATATTTAGGCATGATTACAGATAGTCGTCTCAAATGGAAAGAACATTACAATTTAGTATGTAAGAAAGCAAACAACATCTTAGCTTTCTTATACAGGAACGTCAACGACTGCCCCAAAAGGTTAAGGATGACTGCTATAAAACACTGGTTAGACCAGTACTGGAATATGGTTGCTCAGTCTGGGATCCTTACAATCTAAAGGACATTGATAACCTCGAAAAGATTCAGAAGAGAGCAGCACGGTTCGTGACAGGGAACCATATCAGAGAGAAAGGGAATACTAAGAACATGAGGAAATTAGAATGGAAACCCTTAAAAGAGAGAAGAGCTTTATTAAACTTAATACCTTCTTCAAAGGCAGAGCTAAACTAATTGATATCCCCCCATGGAACAACTAGTATTTAATAAAAGTAGCACCAGGAGTGGCGGTCAATCTTACACCATACCTGCATCAAATATTGACAGCCATTTACATTCATTTTATCCCTGTTCTGTAAGGCTGTGGAACTCACTGCCGGGTGCCATCAAGATTGCCACAAATGCAGTCTCTTTTATTGTTTAAAAATCAAATTGATAAGACAATCCTGAGATCTGCATATTGATTGACTTTTCTATTTTGACTTCCCCATATATTTTATGGTTACCTAGGCCTTAACCTAGCCATTGCTTTTAACCTTTTAAATTTCATGTGCGACCCCTTGCTGCCAACTTTTGCTCCAGGGGCCAACAGGCTGAGTCGCATTTTCTTTTTTTTTTTTTTTTTTTTTTTAACATGTGTGCTGGTGATCTACTCAATTTTTGAGTGAACCAGTATTTTAGGAAGAGAAGAAGAAGAAGAATTTTTAGGATACAAGAAAGTTTTCATTTACAGCAGATTGGCAGATTAGTTAAAGCAACAAATGATAACTGGAGCTACATTCCCATAAGGCATCTTAAAAAAAAAAGAAAGTAAGCAACATGGGCACCTTTGACATAAACTGTACATCAAACATGCTAATGTTGGCTAAGGAAACTGATATTCTTGACAAAACTTTGATAAACAGCTACTTTGGAATAATTCACTGATTAAATCTAAAGGCCATTCGTAATTCTTTCCTTCTTGGAAATGAGCAGGAAATGAACGAATCAAAGACATTATCAAACAAAACGAATATATATTGCTGAGCAGCGAGGAAGTTCCGGAGACAGTATTCCACAACTGAGCAAACGTACTGTTAGAGTACAACACCCTAGTAAATTCAACAACTGTGTCCTGGAAAAAAGTGGATTTGTGAACACCCTAACCCGGAACAATTGATACAGAAAGACTCTGATTACAAGGTTTATTGTTCAAAACCCCAACATATCGGGAAGATATTAATAGACAAAGAAATATGACTTGAGGTCTTAAAATTGTGTTCATGGATTTTGGCTCAGATATCTAAACTTTGAAATAGGAAAGGATAAATGGTTATCCGCACATGCTTCTATGAAAGAAATCATAGAGAGAGTTGCAGAGGAAAATAGTTCATAGCAATTATATACCAACAAATATTTTGTTACATGAATCAAAATGACACTGGTGAATGACAATGAATGGCAGAACTGAAGTGGATTATTTAGAACATTTCTGTTCAACTGTCCCCCAGTCACAGCATTCTGGATTTAGACTGAATGCTATATTCATGGTCAGACAGGTATCCATGCAAATTTAAATATATTTGACATTCTATTTTTGAGTTAAAAAGATGCTTGTGAAAATGATACTATCACACAGTAAACCACATCACCTTAATAAATGAAAATGTGCATTAGTAGTAAAAAAAAAAGAAAGCAAACACAAATGCAGCAATATTTCTTTTTTTTTTTCAGCAATAAATGCAATACAGAGTACTGAAGACTGAACAATTTCTCAGACACTGATTTTGGTCTACACAGAAAGAATATGGTCAACAGTTAACTATGAACATGAGGGGACATGTGTGTGTGTGTGTGTGTGTGTGTGTGTGTGTGTGTGTGTGTGTGCGTGTGTGCGTGTGCGTGCGTGTGCGTGCGTGCGTGTGTGCGTGCGTGCGTGTGCGTGCGTGCGTCATGCGTGCATGTATGCGTGTGTGTGTGTGAATATGAATTCCCACCTCTCTTTCTCTCTCTGTCTCTCGCTCTCTTTTGTTCTGAATGTTGTGGTCTTGGATTCTTTGTACACCTGTAAGTCTGCTCTTTGTTCTCAGTTTTGTATTATCATCAAATATTCAATAATTTTGTAACATTAGGAATGTGTTGACTTTAAAGTGCTATAGTCACATCGTCTCTATGAAATGTATGCTGGTTAAAAAAAAAAGCAACACAAAAAAAAACCCAACCAAACCAAAAAAAAAAAAAAAAACCCATCTCCTTTCCACTCATGAATAATGGCAAGTACTGCAAAATGCAGGCACCCATACATGTTTCTGAGTTCAAGCGCATTTGTGTAATTTGTGTCTTTTTATATGATAAATAATTAATGTTCATTAGCACCTTTAAGTGTTCAACATTGTTTTGCTAAAAGTGTTAACCTTGCTTTTTTTTTTTTTTTTTATACAAACATTTGTTATTCTCACACACACACACACACACACACACACACACACACCACCACCACCACCACCACACCTTACTCCCTCCCTCTTTCCCTCACTTTTCCAATCTTTACAGACATACGCACATGCGAGTGCGATGTGCATGCTCTCAGACACAAACTCAAGCATGCACGCATGCACACATGGGTACGTGCACACAGATACACACACTCACGGGTTGGAGGTGGGGGAAGCGAGAAAGGGGAGGATGTACGAATGTGTACTTCATTTGATTAAAAGTATACTCTGAGCAAACATAGCAGAATGAAAGTGTCAGTGCACCACACATTAGTATATGAATAAATCAAGACGCTTTGTATTAAATGTTTAAACATTAAGATCAGCAAGTAAGTTTCCATCTATTTTTAAAGCACACAGACAGTGCATGGTGAGTATGAGTCAATTTCAGTAAACAAAAATGACAGTGGGAAACGATAGGATGGAGGCACCACTACTAAAAAAAAAAAAAAAAAAAAAAAAAAAAAAGGGGGGGGTGGGGGGGGGGGAGAGATGGAGGCTGGTGGGGAAAATGAAAAAAAAAAACAAATAACGTCATCTTTAAATGATGTTTCAAGCAAATATAAGGCTCATTCTGATCCAAATCATGAAGTGTGCTTTTGTCCTAACTGAGGTGGCCACTGTAAAGAATCTAAATAGCAACAACTTCAAAACATCTTGCTTCCTTATACTTAAATAAACTGAAGGTCTAATGTAAACATGCACCCCAACTCAATTGATGCTGTGTTCATGAACAAAATCAAACATAAGATTGCCTTTCAGATTTCTTTCATAAAGTGTTAAAAAAAAAGAAAAAGTGAAAAATGAAATTAAACTGCATTTCTTCAGGTGAAGTGAACATCATTATCATTAATTACTATTATTATGATGATGATATGATGATTCTGATTACTGCTATCACAACCATTATCGTAATCTTAATTCTTATCATTCTTCTTCTTCTCCTTTTTCTATTATCATCATAAATCATTACAATTTTTTACTATTAAAATCATTATTATTACTATATGATTATTATACAATCATTATAATTATTATTTACATTTAGTAGTAGTAGTATTATTAATCTGTACCATCTCCCTTTCAACTCTTTCAGTTATTCTGTAGTTTTAGTTGTTCATCCAGGACCAAACTGTGCTCCAGTGTTGAAGAGAAAAGTGACTGACTTACTGTCCTTTGTTTTCATTATTTTCAATGTTGTTTGCCCTGTGTGAAAAATGTCAAATAGGACGAAACGCATTGTGATTGTTTTGTAATTTGTTTGTTCCTTCATTTGGCGCAGAGTAATTCTGGGTGGTTTTTTTTTTTTTTTTTTTTTTGCTTTTGTTCTCCCAGTCAGACTTTATATACCTACCATTCTCTAGCAAGCTACTGCAGTTTCATAATTTTGAGTAATCTCATTTTTGTGGCTAACATGTTCAAAATAGAATTTAAAAGGCAACATAGAAACTGTCATATCGTATGCAGCAAGCCCAAAAGAGCTCTGAAATATTACTTATGTTTGCATTCTTTGTTGTGCTAGAGGGCTAGAAGTGTGTGTGTGTGTGTGTGTGTGTGTGTGTGTGTGTGTGTGTGTGTTGTGTGTTGTGTTGTGTTGTGTTGTGTGGTGTGTGGTGTGGTGTGGTGTGTGTGTGTGTGGTGTGTGTGTGTGTGTGTGTGTGTGTGAGTACAACCTTGAGTTAATCTGACAATAAATAAATTGGTTTCAGTCAGTCAGTGTGTGTGTGTGTGTGTGTGTGTGTGTGTGTGTGTGTGTGTGTGTGTGTGTGTGTGTGTTTAGACCTTCCATCAAATAAGGATTGTAACACTGAAGTATAGTGATAACTCACCTGTGTTTCAAATGTGGCTTCTGTGGTGGCATATCCATTTGCCTGAAGAACACCCAGAATCCACTGCACAGAAGAATGATTTTCATCAACGTGGTCTGGCACCTTTTAAGTTTACCAGTCCACATACATATACATGCACAGAGAAAGAGGGGAAAAGAAAGAGAATGGAGGGAAGAGGAAATTGATAATGGTGAGGGGGCAGGGGAAGATCATGATGAGGAAAACAGCAACAATAAAATGTTGATTGGGGAAAGGGCGAGGAAGCAGGTAGGATGTGAAAGAAAATTAAATCACCAATCGAAAGAAAATTAACTGAAAATGAACTACTTACGGACAATGACATTATGCTAATCACAGAAAAAATGTCAATTTGTGAAATTCTGATTCCTACTAATCCTAGGTATTACAATGTGGTGAATATGTCAGCGTCTTCATGTGAATATATGTGTGTACAAACTCTGTGTTTTAGTGTGTGTGTGTGTGTGTGTGTGTGTGTGTGTGTGCATATTGTGTGATGTGTGTGTGTGTGTGTGTGTGTGTGTGCGCATGCGTGCGTGCACGCATGCATGTGTGCATGCACACAAATGTGTGTGTACTTGTGCATACATGTACATGCACAGCTGCACATAACAATAACACAAAGTGAGAGACAGAGAGTGTATGTGTGTGTGGGTGAGAGAAAGAGAGAGTGTGAGTGTGTGGCACTGTGTGTGTGTGTGTGTGTGTGTGTGTGTGTGTGTGTGTTAGTTATGTGTGTGTGGACATGTATGCATGTTTCTCAAATTTGACACCAGTGATTATGATACTTCAGCACAGTTAAAACGAAAAGAAAACGCCCATTTCTGACTTCCAATTCAACTCCATTTTGTCAGTTTGCGGAGTGGAAGTAAAAATCCTTGTCAAATACTTATACGTGGATCCAAGATGAGGATTGCATTACAACTACCAGAAAAAAAACAGTAATGAAATAATGTCAAGCCTAGTAATATTGATTTAATAATGTTTGTCATGTGCTGCATAATACTGTGTAGTAGTAATAATGTTTGTCATGAGCTGCATAATGCTCTGCTGTAGTTGACTTTTGCCTGAGTAACAGTATACATAACACATTTGAAGTCATAACAGCAGATGTCTTCTTGATCTAGTAATAAATCAGTAGACGGTAATTTTGTTCGGTGTGTGGTTTTATGTACTGCACTTGGGACCCAACCTGCAGCTAACTTGTATGCACAAGGCCGGCTTCAGTGAACACCACTTCATGGCCGATATATGGTAATCATAAATTGACATGACGATATCCACTGAAAACAGCAAATATCAGACATGATGAAATATTATCCCCCCCCCCCCAAAAAAAAAAAAAAAAAAAAAAACAAACAAACAAACAACGAAAACACGAAACAACAACAAAAACGCTCATCAAGACTTCCCGAGTGTACAAGTGCGCTAGCCTTGACCGAGTAAAAAAACCTCAGCATTCACAGTGCACTGAACTCAAAATGCATTGCCATTAAACTCACCGTTCTTGACCCTTGGGCAGCAGACCTCCTGAAAAGGGCAAGCATTGTGCTTTAGGACCGAAACAGCCTTGTGAGAAATTTAAATATTACAGAACTGTAGGTTGACGAAAAGCCAACCTGACCTGACCAGGGTTTGGTGCTGACGACCTTGGTTGGAAGGGCAAATCAGGGGAAGGCACTTCTTTGCTAATAAGGGGGAGTTACTG